>CALSCE010003134.1:1163261-1177201 GCA_943593645.1 Bovichtus variegatus
GTCTGTCTGTCTGTCTGTCTGTCTGTCTGTCTGTCTGTCTGTCTGTCTATCTGTCTGTCCCTATGCCTGTCTGTCTGTCTGTCTGTCTGTCTGTCTGTCTGTCTGTCCGTCTGTCTGTCTGTCTGTCTGTCTGTCTGGCTGTCCGGCTGTCTGTCGGCTGTTTGTTTCTTCTGTCCATAATTTTTTTCAAATTTGGCACAAATGTCCACTCGGACTCAATGATGAACTAATTAGAATTTGATGGCCATAACTCAAGAATGTATACGCTAATACGATATAATGATGAAGTGAGGACATTTTGGACAGACATGGATGTAAACTGCACCTTGACTGGTTGGGGGAGGCATACAACCCCAAAGCGGTAATTCTAGTTTTTTGTTTGCTGTTCTGACTGTATACCACACACAAGTGGAAGGAACAAGATAAAGATTGATGTCCAGCTTTGGATACTGTGTCCAAAAGTTAAAATACAAACCAGAGAAATCTAAATGTGTATTGCATAAAACTAACCAAGGATGAAGTTTATGTACATGCCAGTGTTTGTGTTTGTGACTGACTGACTTTTATCTAGTTGTGTATGCTCTGAGATATGTGTGTCAGTGATTGTGCGTTTATAAGTATTTCAGTGTGTGTGTCTTTAGGTGTAAGGATAATGTGTATGTCTGTGGACACGCACTGTGGATACACACATTTTTCTAACAGCTTACCACAGTACAGCTGTATGCTGCTGCTTCTGTTAATCACTGTGCTATTAATTTCATGTGCAGTGAACTGCACAGCTTCATGGTTCCCAAGAATACACACGTTATGCACACAGTGACATCCCTCCCTATTTCTTTTTCAATCTCCTCTATCTCACTCTATCTTTTATTCATATCTCATTTCTCTTTCCTGTCTCTTTTCAGACATCATGAATGATGATTGGAAATTGGAAAGTCACAGACAGACAGACAGACAGACAGACAGACAGACAGACAGACACACAGACAAATGTCTTGAACAGCAAAGCGTCCCATTCCCTCTGTAAATTACCTGTGCATCTCAAATTGAGTAATGAATGGACAGAGAATACACACAATGTCTTGAATTAATTTAAGATAAATTCATTAAACTTTAATACTCTAAAGGTTAAGAAGGTGCCGTTGTCCCTCCATTGAGAAAGGAGAATGGGCATACTTCTTCATACATTGGGAAAACAACAGAACCAGCCCCTGTCCACTCCTGAATCATGGATGAATTAGACAGGATTTGAACACATCAAGACGTTGAAACACAGGTGCCTAGCAACATCCTGATGTCCCAAAGGAAGTGTCCAAACACTCCCAACAGGTGTGTCAGCCGCTGTGTGCCTCAGACAAGCGCTGGAAATGATTCAATCTGCTTCTCCCTATTGAGGAGGCTCTTGTGCTCAAATTGAGTAGCTCCTCAACTTTGAAGGAGAAGCTCTTGTTTTAAATAGCCTCTTAATTTTTCCAATCAAAGGGCTTTGCAATCTGTGCCCAATACGTAGAACCTCTTTTGTCACAGTCTGTACACCACAGCTGTCTCAGCTCTGACAAAACTACAACCCCATCTGACACACACAAGCCGCTGGCTCACCATCGCACTCTCCATTCTTCTCCTTCTGGCTGGTTTACAAAACAGCACATTGTGTTAGTAATGCTCGCTGCTGATGGCATGTCAGCTGGGTTATAGTGTGTGAATGCTACAGGTCAGGCCTACAGATGTCGCTTTTGTAAATGGAATGGTTATTACTTTCACAAAGGTATGATCACTTTGCCTTGATGTGAAGGCAGCAAAGAGTTGTTAAGCAAAACAGTGTCTTCTGTTAAAACAGGCGTCACCAAGTGGCGGACCACATTCCGGACCCGGATCGGGTGAACAATTTCTGATACATTAATGAAAATAAATAATAATCTTCACTCAGCGTTGTTGTTGAATACATTTTGTTAAAAAATATAGTTAGGTTGGGGTTAAATAGCATATTATCAAATCTGAATTCTATCAAATCCATCATCAAATGTTTTTTGGGTTTAGCTTTCAATATTTGCAAATAAATACAGATACCAAAAAAGATAAATGGGGATAATTGGGGTTGTGTCCTGCCCCACGACAAGTGGACAGAAGGATTAGTGGACTCGCTCTGCCTCCCATCATATGTTAGGATCGACAACAGTGCGATCATCCCGATCTTGTACTTTTTGTGCTGCAACAAGTTTGAAATGCTCCATGTTGCTTTTTTGTGCATTGTTTGGCTCTACAGACCTCTCAGTGGGCCCCCCTGAGGTTTGGGGCAGGTGTTGCCACATGTAGAGATCCAGTTTATTCTTTCCAAAAACAGCGAGCTCTCATCAAACGGACCATAACACACAAGACGAAGTGTTTCAACAGACAGCGATGTGTGCAAAGAGAGATTACTAAGCAGCATGTTTGCTGACAGTGCTTTGACGCAAAAATCTGATTGACAACCAATGTGGGATATGTGACAGCCAAAACTTGGCTGTCAATTGAGTAACACATTTGGATATTTGTTGTCAGTTTATCATCATACACAATGGTAAGAGCAAAGCCACTCTGCCGCTTGAAGCACACACATTTGTTCTGACCACAGTTGACTGTTTTCTTACATTCCTTACATGTATATGTATAGGGAAAGGAGAGAGAAAGATGAAAAGAGTAAAGGTTCAAAACAAAAGAGTAGCTGCATGGAGGATGGAGAAGAGACAAAGCAAAGCAGAATGATGAGAGGCCACATGGAGTAAATTGAAGGAGAAAGAGTGATTAAGAGCAAGAAGATGACACTAAACCATAGACTGGCAGCATTGTGAATGTGTTTCTTTTCGATAAATGAAACGTGCGTTCTAAATAAATTCATTGGAAGCCAGACAAATACATGTTTCTCAATTAAAATCAAAGAAACAATCCCAAAGCACTGTACACTGTGAGAGAGTTGTGTATAGACAACCCTCTCAGAGAGCTGAGACAAGGGAGGAGGTGGAACAGGAGAAAAGAGGATGATTGGGAAAAACAGAAATACGGAGAAGGGGCAAAGGGAGCAGGAGAGGAGAGGAAGATAAGTGAAAGCAATGATCAGTTTGCTGTTGTTTTTTTCGTTAATACGTGAATTAACAAAGCTTGATCAGGTTCTTCATCAATAATTAAATTGCTAATTAAAAACACTGTGCTTCAATGAACAATGAAGGAAAGCTAATAGGGATTAAAGAGCCAGTTCAGGATTCCTCTTTATTTGAGTATATCAATTAACCTTTAACTGCTGTCAGTTTAAAGCGTCATTGCTTTTGATTTTTTACTCAACATTTTTTATTTGCTTTGATTCTTTTTTTTTTTCAAGTAATATTCCATTAATCTCCTAGAACATAGAACACCATTATATTCTTGTATTGTTTCCCTTCTAAACTGCTAATAGAGGCATACTTCTGCCTGATCTTCGTCTGGGGTAAAGAGATATTTGTGTTTGTTTGTGTTTGTATGTTTTTTTAAAAATTATTTCTACACTGCATCAACGTACAACAAAACATTTTTGTCTGCATTACGTTATTTTTGTAAGAAAGAGATTACTTTTACAGAGTATTACAAAGAGTTTACTGTGAACCTTTGCACATTCCTCAGACAACTTTTCACATTTCTGCACGCCACATCTAAAACTGCACAGCTCTTCCATTTTTAATTAAGACACATAGTACAACATTTTTAAAGTATTTTTTCCTATCTTTAATGTATCTTTCTACTATTCTATATTTATTTCTTGCATATATTCTTTAAAGTATTTTTTTTATATTCTTACGGTATTTCTCTTCTATTCTTTAGTTATGTTTCTTGATTTTCACAATATTTGCTTTTAGTTTTAATTTCTCTTACTGTGTTTATGTGAAGCACTAATTCACCAAAGGCAAATTCCTTGTTTGTGAAAATTGACCTGGCAATACAACAGATTCTGATTCTGAGGCTAATACTAAATGAAAGCAGTACTTTGTCTCACAATATGTATTATCACCCATGTACGGTATATTTGGTTCATACAATACAAATTGATGACAAAAATACATTTGACTGGTGTGAAATGTATCTCTAGTGAGTTCCTTAGCCTACCTGTTAAGAGAAAGAAAGGTGTGGAATTCTGATTAAAATCAGAAAGGAAAAAAACATTGAGCAATTATTTAATAGAAAGATCAGATTCATGTATGGAAAAACTAAATGGGTTTAAGTCTGACACACACTGTGTCCCTGTGCTTTACTTTCCTCTGCCTTAATTTGTTGCCTATAAAGTAGAACAAAAAAGCTACAATAAAGATGTTACACATCTTACCTAACTGCAGCCATGGGTTATCCACTCTGGAAAGACTGTAGAGTACATCCGCATGATTGATAGAAACACTTATAAACTTTCAGTGCTATGCCTTAAATGCATTCAGGTTCAGGTAGAAGTGACATCCAAGTGGAGAAAAAGAGGTTTTTGGGAGATTTAATTCTACTGAATAGAATTAAGCTGAGAACGTGATGAATGCGAACCAGCGGAAGAGAATAGCTTCGCTTCAACTCTTCCCGGAGGCTCACACCTTATATTATGTGCTTTTGGTATTGCATACATGATTGTACATTAACCACTATGTTGCCAGTCATTCACACTGATTTACTGATACCCCTGCACACAACAACAATTTGAGTAAAAGAGAGCAAAATGAAGCACTGCATTTATATATATATAATGAGGGAAACATCACAAATTAACATCCAAGTGTTGCCATTAACCATCTATATCTGTGGTAGACAAAAGCAGAAAAGGTGAAATTACATACATGACACATTTCAGCAGGATACTGAATATGTTAGACGTGAGCCTTATAAAAAGAGTAGGAAAGCAAAATGTGAATCTGCTTCCCCTCCCTGATCCCATGTTATCTGGCAATAGGGAGGTTTTGAGAAACAGTATCTGCTGCTAAATGCCCTGCCCTTTCCCCAATAAAAACATATTGTGGAGTTCAACTGGTTGTTTTGTGGGTATGCGAGTAAAACGTCCTGAAATCTGCCCTTAAGTGCAGTGTGACAATATTGAATAGAGATGAATTTCCTTCTCAGTGTGGCATAAATGGAATTGTTCAGTGTATATCACCAGACATTAAGCAGTGAGAAACCTTTTAACCTGTTAAAGTTCAAAGGGTCTGATGTTGTCCCTAAACTGTGAACACATTTAGGGAAGTGTCCACTATTTCTCCCAATTTGGAATGTCCATTCTGTCTGTGTAACCGCTAAGTCAACCGTAGAGCTGGGGGGAGCAGACAGGCGTGCTACTGTACTTGTGCAACACACGGCGTCGCCTGCCAAAGCATGTGGGTGGTTCTCACTGTCCCTCAAGATCCCACCTCCCCCTGTGCAGGTGCCCCGACCACTGCCAATTGTGCAAGTAGGAACACACAACTCAAACCAGATGTACCGCGGCTATGTTGTGCCCCGGGTCTCTGCCGTAGTGGTGGAGGACTTCACCCTCTGCGCTCCCCATGCACGCTATCTGCTTTATTATTTTCAGTAGATCACCCGTAATCTTGTCACCAGATGATTGCTAATCATTCAGTTGTGGTTCGCTTTTTCACTATGATCCTGTCCCTTAGAGCTGGCAACAGCCTCATGGGTATGTGTGTCTGTTTGTATGTCACAGAGTAAAGCTGTCTCATCACGGTCACCCTTAAAACCGCTGTAGGGTATATACACACATGTGTGCACATAGACACGCACACTCACACACACTGTCGCCGTCCATCTAAGAGGCCTTTGAGCAATACTTGTCCCCTATTCCTTGTTGTGACCATCTGCACACACGCACTAGCACACAGGCACACACGCACACACACACACACAGTAAACAACGCCTGCCTGTCAATGTGAAAAGCTATTTATGATATGATAACTTACCATGTGTGCTCACCACATGGCCTGTCTGGCCCGTCATGGGTGGAACTTTGTCTCAGGGCTCATTTAACTGGCCCCTTTGGGTTAAAGTTCCCACAAGTCCCCATGTGCCCCAGTTTCAGAGCCTGGACCTATACAGAATAATTAAGTTATTATTTCCACTTCTCTTTTTCACTTCTTTCCTCACACTATCTCATTTCCCCTCCTCAGCTGATAATTGCTGCCCACTTCTCCCCACTCACTCATTTAATTTACTCTCCAACGTAAATAGAGCTGACAATGCACATTTACCCCTATTGCAGAAATGTCTTGACATGTTGTTTCTTGGCCCAAGAGAATCATACTCAGACTCATATCAAGAAGCTAAAGACCCTAATCTACTTCCATTAAAGGTTTACTATTGAGCTGCCAAATCTTAGGTCAAGACATCAATGAGCACAAAAGCGGTCAGCTCCAGAGCAGTCTGAGCAGGCTTTAAAATCAAATGTAGTAAACAAAAGCTGATCTTGGAGTGTGGTATGTATTACCTTCAGGTGATACGGCTTATTGAAAGGAAGTCATTTGCATGCTGTATCGGCTCTCAGTCTGTACCCTACCTCAGGTTTTCTTTCCATCTGCCCAGCTGTTCTCGTATTATCAGAATAATCAAGTCAAATTTACAATGCTCATCTGAAATAATCCACCCCTTCCTTTTTTCTTTATTATTTATTTCCCTAATCCATCACTCCCTCACCCCTCCCTATCCATTTTATCCTATTTTCCCTTTTTGCTCTGCTGTTTGTCATATTCTTTTTCCTCATTCTTTCTCTCACTCCTTCCTGTTCATGTTATCTCTCCGTCCTATCTGGCTTTTCATTTACCTCTCTCTCTTCGTCCCATGTTATCTGAATTGAGTTTCAATGAGTTCACAATTGCAAATCTGCTTGGATAATCTCTCTCTCTCTCTCTCTCTCTCTCCCTCTTTCCATTTCCTACCTTTCCCTGTGTCCCACCTAATCTCTCTCTCTCCTCCCAGATTAAAAAAGAGAAGAGGATGAGAAAAAAGAAAGACAGTTGCAGGGATGGAATTGTCTGAGAGAAAAACACAGTCATACAGACATTTAAAGTGAATGAATGTTGAAGTAAGTAATAAGCAGAGACATAAGTAATAAACAGGCATAGAAAACCATAAAGGAACCAAATAAAGAGGTAATGTGCAATGTAAAGAGACAGCCTATAAAAGACACACCTTAAGCAAAGCCTTGGCAAGGCAACACTGATTTCACTAGCCTCCTTTTTGCTACAGAAACAACACTAATCCATGTATGTATTTGTGAGTGGGGTGAGAAGAGGGCCAGCCAGATGAAACTCAGCTGGAAGAGGTTCAGGGTTCAGCGTCCAGTTCAAGGACAAATCAACACAGATGGACACCTTGCATGGTTTCACATATATAAGTGATGTTTTCCAAAGTGCCCAGGTCAATTATAGGTTACCTGCAGGTTTCTAAAGTTCACATTTAAATTTTTTGTCTTGCTGCTGTACCTCAAATTGGGTCTAAAGCTGCCTTCACATGATCAGCGGTAAAACTGCTCTGCACTGGCTGTGCCGCTGTTTTTCTTTAGAGAGAGGCGTCGCGCACCACGCGAAATTGCCACCGAGCGCTGTGTTCAAAGCTTAAATTATTTCAACTTTAACCTTGGTTGCTGCTGACGTTTTTCCCGCACAACCAATGAGATAACAGCTGTATGTGACGTAGCCAGAAGCTGCACAGGCAAGCAGGGGAGGTAACCAGAGAAACAAGACCAACTAGTTGCCTTCACCGCAAGGATCTGTGCCCTACCTCAGGGTGAGTGAAGACAAAACTTCCTATCATGTGAAGGCACCTTAAGACCATTTTAATAACTGTACTGCTAAAAAAAACAAACACTGCCAACCTGCAGTGGAGACAGCTGGCTGACGTTTTGAAATAATAACTACAGCAGTCTAAAGAAAGGTTAGTAAATAAATTATTAATGGACCTGTATAAGTACACTGTGTGTGTAGTATTGCAGTCTACAATAGATTGTCACAAAATGACATTGCCAGCCCCATTTTCAAATGTCATTAGCATAATTAATACACAATCTGTACCTCTATAATACCTCTACAATTTTGCTAATTAAAAGTTAAAGTGCTTCTGTGTAGATTTTCTATGCAAAAATTAAGTATTTCAAGTTATTGTGATGACATCCTATATGTTGCAGTGAAAACTGCTTTCAGCCCATTCATCTAAGTGTCTTTGGATTTCATGAGGTGGCTGCAGTGTGCTGTGCTGTCTGTGACCATGTCTTTTTTGATACTACCACAAGGAGTCACCACAGACAGAAATCTTAAAATCATTTATATGTAAGCTTTAAATGAAAATAAGAACAAATAAGACTTGATTAAAATAAAACAAATAAATAGGGTATTAAGACAACCTCATAAATATGAGGTAGGCTGAATACTGCTTCGTCAAAACCAACATAAAAAAAACGTATAAATGCAAATTTAGCAAATGCAGTTAACTATTTATACATGTTCTATAGTAGTTAGTAGGTTAGAAAATGTCAGTCTGCCATGAAGGCTGATAATACCTGCATGTGAGTCCTGTGTGTGTGCCCCACCGGCTAGCTAATGGCTGCCGCTTTGCATTGTGCTTGTATTTCAGCATTGTCGTGGAAGCGTAATGCCCACCCTCCAGTTCCCCCTCAGGTTAACACTGTTCGGGCTGTTAGCACTGTTGCCGTTGTTTGCAATGTTAGCTTGCATTTAGCTGCTAGCAGCTGGCTCAACCGTTGTCGTGTTGAGAGTCGTGTGGAGGCAATCCCTCTGCTCCCCATTTTTATTTGTTTGCTTTAATTGTATGGTGGAGATATTTAGCACATTTTTGGGACAAGTGTATTTGGCACCAAAGTAGAAATTAGAAAACTAATATAGAGATGTCTATTGTTTCAATTGACAATGCAAACCCCACAAAAGCAATTATTGGGCTGTTGGGCATTTCCAATGTGCATTCAAGAAAACCTGGGTAGAATAGCAAACATTTGAAAAATAATGCAAACAAGCTTTTCTACTTGTCTGAGAAGGAAAATATGGTGTATTGATAAAAACAAAATGTAACAAAGTACAATACAAGGATCATCTTTTGTCATTGTACAACACAGGGTTGTGTAACAAAATACAGTTAAAGTCCATTTCTGCTACATAAAAAAACCCAAAAAAAGACAACAAACATTTGTATGGTGAAGTATGGAGGACGAGAGATAACTCTCACAGCCTGAGGAAATAACGCTGCTCTGTTGTCTGGTGGTATGACAGCGGATACTTCTGTATCTCTTGCCAGGTGGCAGCAGGGTGAATATGCTGTGGCTGGGGGGTATTGTCCTTTATTATCCTTTGGGCTCTTTGCAGGCTCCTCTTCTCACAGATATCACTGATGCTCTGTAGATGGGTACCAATGATATTCTTGCCAGTTTTGCTTACCCGCTAAAGAGCCATCCTGTCCTGGGCCGAGCACTAACCATGGCAGATTGCAATGTTCCCAGTGAGGATGCTTTCTATTACTCCTCTGTGAAACCTAACAAGAACTTTGCAAGGGATTTTAAGTTTCCTTAAGAAATACAGCCATTTTTGAGCTTTTTTCACCTGAATGGAGATGTGTGAGGACTGATTTGTGATGCTGATGTCCAGGATCTTAAAACTGTTCACTTGCTCTACCACAACTCCATTGATGTAGACCAGAGTGTTAGTGTCCAGCAATCTGGTCTAGTGCTTCACAACAAGAGCTCAATGAGATCCAGCTCACTCGAAACAGAGCTGCCCGACTTGCTCTTCACTGCTCAATGAGGAGCAGTGAAGAAGGGATGCATGCCAATCTGTCTTGGATGAGGATGGAAGACAGACTGGCATACAGCCTGGTCCAGTATGTAAGAAACATTTCTGCCTTAAAAAACCCTACATACCTATATTCACAGCTAACACACTCCATTGACAGACATGATTATAACACCAGACATGTCTTCATGAGATTTCACATTACATTTACCTTAAACTAAAGCTTTAAAGAAAACTGTAATGTATAGGGCTATGACAAACTGGAACAAACTACAACTACATTTAACCTTAATTAAAAGTACAATCATTTAAAAAAAGAAATTAAGAACAGCCATTATTAAGAAAGAATTCAGTTTAGGCTCCATATGATACTCTGTAGGTGAAGGTTGATTATATTTGCTAATTTAGGTCATTTCTAACGGTACACTTAGTATTATGCAGTTACAGATACTTTTATATACATATTTTACTTGATCTATTCTTTGATTTAATCATGTACTCTTAAGGGTAACATTATAAAAGTTTCTATCATTTTAATTTTCTTTTGGTTTTGTTGATATTGTGTATTGTCAAGAACGTGATGTTTTCGTGTATAGTCTTGTCTTTTATGTGGATCCCAGGACAAATAGTTGTTACTGTGGTAATAATTAATGGGGATTCTAAATAAACTAAATAAATAAAATGTAGACCAGATTGTCTTCACCTCCTTTTTTGTAAAATCCGCAATCAGCTATTTGGTTTTGCTGACGTTGAGCAGTAGGTTGTTGTCTGTGCCAAACCCTGCAAGATTGTTGATTTCCTGTCTTTATGAAGTCTCATCATTTTTTGAAATCCGGCCAATGATGCTTTTGTGATCTGCAAACTTCACAACAGAGTTCTCTTAATGTTGTGGGTGTACAGCGTAAACAGGAGGGGGCTGAGCACACAGCCCTGGGGGACTCCAGTGTTCAGCAGTAGAGTGGAGAAGGTGTGACCACCCATGCGAACAGACTGAGGTATGTTTGTGAGGAAGTCTAATATCCAGTTGCAGAGTGGTACTCAAGCCCAGGGTGCTAAAGTTTAGTTTACATCAGAAAACAGCATTTTGATGTTGGTGTTTTTATTTTCCAGATGTGTGAGGGCTGAGTGGAGGGCAGTGGAGACAGCATCATCTGTGGATCCGTTGGCTCTGTATGCAAACTGGTGAGGGTCCAGGCTGGCTGTGATGTTGTTTTTGATGTGCTGGAGAACAAGTTTGTCAAAGCCCTTCATTATGGGGGTGAGGGCCACAGGGCGGTAGTCGTTTCGACTCTAGAGGCGTGGCAGACATAACAGCTGACTCTTTGTTGAGTAATGAAAATTAGTATAAAAGATCTTAAGCTCATGTGTCCTCAGATGATCCAGACGCTCCTACTTTTGTAGCCTGTGATATTCGTTTCGCCTGCCACATGCCTTTGGTGTTGTTGGTGTTGAGGTCTCGCTCCAGTCTCTCCTGATGCCTCCACTTTACTTTCTTGATGCCAGCTTTCAGTTTCACTCTGGCTGTGCTGTTTGCTTCTTTGTCACCTGACCGAAAGGCAACTTTTTGGGTCCTCACCTCTTCATTCATCTAGGCTTTCTGTTTGGGGATTGATTTTATTGTCTTTGTGATCACCCCTTCATCAACACAATTTCTGATGTATGATGTCATTGGTGATATATGTATTCCTCCCGATTGATGTTGTTCCCCTGGGTGGTAGCATCCCTGAACATGTGTCAGTCTGTGCATTCAAAACAGTCCTGTTGAGCAGCTGTAGCTTCATCTGTCCACACATTCACAGTTTTTTCTGATGGTCCGACCCTTTTAATCAGCTTGAAATAAGTAGGCAGCAGAAGCAGGGAAATATGGTCCAAAGTTGGGACGTGGGAGGGCTTTGTAGCTGCAAGGAATATTCATGTTATGGTCCAGAGTATCATTTCCCCTGGTGGGGGTGTGGACATGCTGGTGGAATAAAATTCTTGTAGTGCATTTTTTGAATTTGCATCAGGAGGAATCTAAACCTGGTGAAGTCTCTGGGCAAATAATATGGCTGGTGTCTTAATATTAAACATTCTAAACCAAGGAAACATTGTCTTTGATGAGGTTAGTGAACCAAGCATCATCAAAACAAACACAGAAGCGGCTTCCCCTCATCTTACAGGAGTATTGTGTTCCGTCAGCCTGGTATACAGTCCGCCCGTCAAGTGCAACAGCTTGATCCGGGATGTTAGGATGTAGCCATATCTCTGTGAAGATGTGGGCATAACAGTGTTTATCTCCCATTGGTGGGTTGTCCTGAGTCTTATTTTATCCTTTTTATTTTCCAACAATTTGACATTAGCCAGGAGCAGGAGGCATGGTAGTGGAATAGCATTGGGTACTAGCTGGGTTAGCTTAGCTCTTATCCCGGCTCTGTTCCCTCTCTTTCTGGGCTGGTCACACACTGTAAATGGACTTAAGAGACTAAACCAGTATTACTGAATTGTAGCAGAAGAAAAAATCTAGTGTGTGAAGCATAAAAAAAACGGTAATGTTCCTAAACTCAATACATGCAAATAACAGAAATGTCATATTTCCATCATGTTTCCCACAAGGTTTTAATCATTTGAGGTTCGACTGGTGTTCTTTTAATGCCATCTCATTGCACCCTCTTCTTCTGCAATGGTTTAATGGCACCCGATCGGAGAATTAGTGTCATTAACTGTTTATCAACTCGTACTATTCACAACAGTAGTAGATACAAGAAAGCATTAAATTGCATATTCGTTGGCCAATTTTTCTGCAAAGACAGTTGAATCTTGTTCTACATTTGGATAAAAAATTGATTAAAGAAAAAAACAATATTGTTTGGCAATACTGGGTGTATTAAAAAGCTTTACTAAATAGAGATAACCCTCAAGACCATCTACAATGTGAATGGCAGAATGAAGAAAATATATTGTGGTCCAACTATGTTACAATGATGAAAGTTTTTTATGAAGAGCTTTGAAAAAGTGAACTCAGTTTGCCTGTGGACAGAACTGCCCACAAGCATCTGTTTAGTGCTATTTGCTGAAATCTGAGGTGCTGGTGGATACAGTACCTAACACATAAACAGATACCCTGAGGAGTTGGAGTGAGGGATTGTAGGGAGGGGTGAAGGTCTAGTGTAGACGGGGAGGGAGGGAAGGTCAACTCTTGTTAACAATGAGTCCATTGATTCCAGGTGCCCAGCCTCTTCTAAATCTTTCATTCTCTTCTTTTGCCCCATATCTTCAATCTCACCTTTCTCGCTATTCTTTCATCTTTGTCTTTTCCTCTCCCTCTCTGTCCCTCTCCTTATAATGTCTTTAATGTTTCATGACTTCAGACACTTCAGATGATATCAGATGGATTTTCAGGACTTTTTAAAGGTTGCATTTCTTTCACTTTCACTGCTCAGCCCAGTTTACTATTTTGTTCCCTCTTTTTTTTTGGCCTGTTATCACTCAACCTCCTCCTTCCTGTTCAGGTAGCGGCTTTCAACTGATCACAACACAAAGGGCCAATTGTGCATTGTGTGTCTATCTGTGTCTGTGTGTCAATGCATCAAGAGATAAAATTGTGGCATGCATGTTGCCATGATGTTGGCGTTAAGAGGGGAGCTGTAATGAACACGAAACAGACTGCAACTGGGGACAAAAGAAGAGGGATAAAATACATAAGAGCAGGGAGGGAGAAGGAGTGAACTGGAAGATGAGGAGATGGCTTAGGCTGTAAAATGATCCATTGTGAAAGAACAAATGGAACATTTGAACTGAGAGCTGAATAACTTGAACAAACAAGTTTGCATCTGTTGTAAAGGACTGAGGGCTCACCAACTGAGCAGAAATCATTTTATTGTCCACTATCAGATTTGACAAAAACAACGTTCTGTTCATATCATGAAATAAGAACATTATTCATTAGTAGCATCAATGTGAGAAGATAACAGAATCCTGTAAACTGTGTGGGAAAGAGAGAGAGAGAGAGAGAGAGAGAGAGAGAGAGAGAGAGAGAGAGAGGGGAGAGAAAGAGGGAGAGAGAGAGAGAGAGAGAGAGAGAGAGAGAAAGAGAGAGAGAGAGAGAGAGAGACAGAAAGAGAAATAAAGATGTAAAACATTAAATGAAATAACAAACATTTATCCCCTCCGAGAACCATCACCTTACCGTGGTGGAGGGGTTT
>CALSCE010003134.1:1192201-1210278 GCA_943593645.1 Bovichtus variegatus
ACCCGACCCCGGATAAGCGGTTGAAGATGGATGGATGGATGGAACATTTATTTTGACAAATTCCCCCATAGGGCATGTGAAAATGGCTCAATCTGGTGGAAAATAGTAAAATCTATCATTTTGAAGGGCTGGGCCCTTTGCAGGGCTCTAGATTGAAAGCCTGATATGGCATAATGCATGACTTTATTATGTAATGGTCGTGGGATCAACAATGGTGGTTTTAATGGGTTTCAATGGACAAATTGTTGTCCTTATGGGTCTGAGGGTTTGTATTTTTAATACACACCTTATTATACAGTTAATATAGGAGCCAAAGTTAAAATTCTAAAAATAAAAATTAAAACTCACAACCTTACCAAAATGTAAGGTTGCATGCCTTAAGGACATCAAACGTGGATGTCTTGCAACTTTTTGATGTTAAACACAGACAAAGCTGACGTTCTTGTACTTGGCCCCAAACGCCTCCGAAACAAATTTTCTAATGATATAGTAACTATGAATATTGAACTATATTCAAGGACTGCCTTCTTTCATCTACATAACATTGCAAAAATAAGGCACATCCTGTCTTAAAAAGATGCAGAAAAACTAGTCCATCCATGTGTTACTTCAAGGCTGGATTACTGCAACTCCTTATTATCAGGTTGTCCCAAAAAATCCCTCAAGACTCTTCAGTTGATTCAAAATGCTGCGGCACGAGTATTGACAAGAACTAAGAAACAAGATCATATTACTCCTGTATTAGCTGCTTTGCACTGGCTCCTGGTAAAATACAGAATAGAATTCAAAATCCTTCTCCTGACCTACAAAGCGATTAATGGTCAGGTATAATGGTTTATATTAAAGATCTCATACTATCTTATAAACCAACTAGAGCATTGCGCTCCCAGAGTGCAGGCTTACTTGTGGTTCCTAGAGTCTCTAAAAGTACAATCGGAGCCAGAGCCTTCAGCTATCAAGCTCCTCTACTGTGGAACCAGCTCCCAGTGTGTGTTCGGGAGGCAGACACCCTCTCCACATTTAAGAGCAGGCTAAAGACTTTCCTCTTTGATAAAGCTTATAGTTAGGGCTGGCTCAGGCTTGCCTTTGATCAGCCCGTAGTTGTGGTCCAATAGGCCTCAACTGCGACTGGGACGTACACCTCTCTCCTCTCTCTTCCTCCTTTCCCCATCTCTCTCTCTCCTCCTCTCCCTCTCTATCTGTATGCATTCATTAATGCTTAAATGCATGTTAGTAACTCATCATCCGGGGAATCATCCCCAGGGTTTCTGTGTCTCTCATCTGGCAGTTTGCCACTATTAAAGATTACTTCTGGATCATGAATTGTGGCTGCACCTGTTGCTCTGGTCCTGCCTGATGTCCGCTTTAATATATATTTTTTGGAGCTTTTTTGACATCCTCCTGGATCCATCTTTTTTTATATTTTATCACAACATGTTTTAATTGTATGATATTGCTTTTTCTCAACACACGACATCTATAGCATGTCTGTCCGTCCTGGGAGAGGGATCCTCCTCAGTCTCTCCCTGAGGTTTCTCCCATTTTTCCCCCTTCAATTGTGGGGTTTCTTTTGGGGAGGTTTTCCTTGTGCAGGGTCTAAGGACAGAGGGGGTCGTATCCAGTACAGTCTGTAAAGCCCACTGAGACGAATGTGCCATTTGTGATATTGGGCAATATACATACATTTGATTTGATGTATTCTATATGCATTAACATGGCCAAAGGTATCTAAAAATAAAGAAAATGAAAAAGACAAAAATGCCCCTAGTGAGGCAAAAGGGTTGAAAGTCAAAATCAAGTCAAAAATCAAAAAGGGGGCTAAAAATCCACTAAAAATGAAACTGAAAAATGACGGGTGACTTGACCTGTCCCATTTTATTACTTGCCATCGCTGTGATTGTTGCTGTCCTGTCCGGCTGAGTGGTACAGATTTACACCCTGGGGAATCTAAACACTTTTAAAGGCTAAAGTGATAATGTTGGGGTTTCTGCTTGGATTCTCTCTCAGTTGTAGGTCTACTGATATGGCTATGAATTGTGAACACAGACATTTTTACCATCGTTGGGCAAAAGTACAAACATTTCCTATTGCCCACCACCATCACAACCTTTAACCTGCAGCTCAGCAGGTTTTCTTGGGGGTTTTCTGTGACCATGTCAGGTACACACAGGTGCAATCTGTAACGTTACCTGCACCAGAACCCTTCAATAAACCTAAACTTTCTGTCAGCTCCATTGTCTGTAATTTGGTCCAATTCGTTGTCGCCTTGCATCCACCTGTGTGACATTTACACAGCACAGAACCAATAGCTATTTAGAGCAGCTGACTTGTTGTTGATAATTACTCATGACTAATCCAATCCATCCTCGTACAGGTGCTGTGATTTCTGGTTTTGAAAACTAACTTTCTGGTCCCTACTGTGACTTGAAATGAAGACTCCCCATTCATTGATGTTTCAGTTAAGTCAATGACAGAATGTAAAGCAATTAACAGGTCGATGACATCTGAGAAGAGAGGGGGGCGAAGGTTTTCTTCACCTCTTTTTTAAATTTCTATGTATGGTAAATATGAAGAATCATAACTGATTTTATCATAAACTATTATTGAAATAATTCCAAGGTAAGAAGAGCATGTCTTTCAGTTATACCTGAGCACACTGAGCTACCTTTGCCCTTTCCCTTATTTCTAGGCTCACCATGTCAGCCATACATACTGTACTGTAAATGTTTCAGGACATTCAGGGGGAACCTTGGCTTCTTAGAAATGTTGTCATTTGTTATGTGGCTGACAAGGACCCATTTTATGAGCAACACTATTTTATTCAATATGAAACTTTTGACTGTACGCCACATTTTAAACCATGAATAGCCACAGGAGAAAGTCACTGTGGTACAGAGCCTTGATGATGGGACATTCTCTCTCTTCATCCCAGGTACAGTCTCACCCTGTGCATTAACCTGACACTAAATGTAATCTTCATCGATACATTTTGACAAATCATTGTCTAATTATGATTCAGGTCAAATTATAAACATGGAAGTTAATGAAAACACTCATCCAGACTCCAGATTATCATTATGAGAGCTTGTTGTTGTACACAATACATACGAAATACAATATCTCATATTTATCAAAAATGTATCTAATATTCATTATACTGGCATAAATCAAACCGAATACTGCCAATATTCTGCTTTATATTGCAGCTAGTCCATGTTTAGCCTATCATAGCACTGTTTATCTTGCTGTGTGTGCTGCTACAGTATATATCCTTAAATCAGGTGGCACTCGTGTGTTAATGTAAATGTCTGTATATTTTAGTGGGTTGATTCTGATTCTGATTACGTTCCTGTTTACAAATGAACATTGTCAGCTCCATCAGCGTTGCAGGTGGTGTGCCTCTCGAAATAGCATCCCATCTGACAACCCACCAATATAAAATTGTTCACAAAATGATGGTCATGCATGTGCCTGTGCAAAAATACTGAAGGGTTGTTACGACCCATGGTTATGTTTGCCTTCATGTTTGATTTGATGAATCTCTTGTACCCTTTTTGTGTGTGTGTGTGTGTGTGTGTGTGTGGGTGCATGTGTATGTGTGTGTGTGTGTGTGGGTGTGTGTGTGTGTGTGTGTGTTGCTCATGTATTGTGATTTGTTGTTACTGATTTGTTGTTACAACCTTTCTACTAACACAAAATATATTTTTCCATAAGTCTTAAATACAACTGCATTTGTTTTGGTTTTAGCAATATGCAAAACCATGAAAGGTTCTTAAAGGTGTGTTGGTGAAAGGACGCAGAGCAGAGGAACAGATAATAGCTGTGGAGTGGTGAGAAATGAGAAGCAGTGTTCTGACTAAAGAGAGGCAGACAAACAGGCAGGAGGAGATGGTGCAGGTGACAGTGTATTCAGCTGGTTCTGGGAAGACAAGGCAAACACAAGTTCGGCTTCCAAAACCACTCATGCTTGCTTGTTGCCCCCCATCCGTAACCCCTTTTGTACTGCTTAGAAGCTTCAAAGACGAGAAAGCCAAAGGGGAACGAAAGGATTACAACATTACCAGAGAATGCCAGAGAAGCGACTCAACTTTACTGAAGCAAGAAAAGGCAGAAATAAATAGCACCTGCTATATGAAAGCCATATCACTCTGACATCTCTCCACAGCAATGCATACAAAAATGTCATTAATTAATTTCCCCGAAGGGATTTTCTTAATATGATAATCCTTATTATTCTAAATGTGTTATGTAAACATTCCAGAAGCATTCAGCATAAGCAGCATGAAAGTGGGAGACACAGTATACTTACTTGGCTCCTCCGTGGAGCCACAGTGAGAGAAATAAATGGGAGGTAATGGGAGTGAGATGGAGAGAGGCAGCAACTGCAAGTGACAAGTTAAACTGAAAAGACTATGAAAAAGAAAAGAAGATAAAGCACCGTTTTGAAGACAGACAGGCTGCAATTCCCATCTTTTCTCCTCATAGATGACGTACTATACTTCAATACACAAATGTTAAAAACGTATATTATGTTTTACCACATGACAATGTACTGTATAAATAGACAGTATCCTTTTTAAAAAGAAGATAACCACCCAGAGCGTACAGAAAATATACATTTAGATACTCTTGCTTTGTAGCTTGTAACATTCAGCTTTCTTTTGTTTTAATGAGCTCACAGTCAGAGTGTAAGAACAGCCAAAGAGCCAAGGCTGAATAAAATGACACTTTCTGTTATTATTGTCTGAAATGGTGAGAGGCCAGAATGGAAGGTGACCCTTTTCCATTCAGCTGCTCCAGACTCAAAGTCATTTGAAGCCCTGGAGGCTCTGAATTTCAGCCATTGCCAACTCCAATCTAATTTAGTCAGTAAAACTGGAATTGGCAAGTGCCATTGTGACACATTTACACATGTATAGATTGATTCATGACACTGGATCCGAGCCAAACCACAGCTATGCACTGTACAATGACAAAATACATGGTCCAAGATCGGAACGGAACTGAAAATATGAATGGCTGAGAATATTCGCACAGACTTTTAACCATGTTACATTAAATCGATAAGATATTTGGTAAATGTTTTTAAGTTGCGATTAGATGATTTCCCTGCCGATAAGTCTTCTGTGGAAAACCATTCCATAAAAATAAGGATTTAAAAAATCCTAATCCATTCAGTGGGAGAGGCCTCAACCACAGTATGACTCCCCTCTGCCCCAAACAAGGACACTGGTATTTACTATGAATAACCACATTAAGGTAATGGCTTGTCTAATAATTTGATGAAGTTTATCGAAACCCGACTTCCTAAATCAAATTTACGTGATTAGTTGAACAGTCAAGTTTATGTTAAGAATTTAAAGTAGCTTTTCGAGCAAAGACTACATTGCTACTTACCAAAATAAATACAATATATATAATATATATATAATATATATATATATATATATATATATATGTATACAATATAATAATAAATACATTTGAGGAATTGATTAAATATGGGGATAACGGCGCACATTTTTAGACAGTAGTGTTAGCAGTAGGAACAGCATGCTACAATATATAGTTGTGTAACAAATTAAAAAAGATAAGAGAGAAGTTCAAACCCAGTTTACTTTCTCACCTCTGCACAGCTGGCCAATCGCCACATGAAGTAATCCAATGTGAAAGGTGTGGGGAGAGGGGCTTCCCAAAGCTATTTGATTACCCAACAAGCATTTCTAATGGAATATACTGGCCCTTTAGGTTAAGGTTGGGTGGAAGTTAAGAGTGGAGCTAAGGCTGGGTTCAGGTGAAGGTAAGGGGAGACACAAATCAAGGGTTAAACAGACTTCGACACGACTCCTTTTTTTTTTTTTTTTTTTTGCTCCACTAGGTCCAATCTTATAATCATTTTTGATCATTCATTTTTTTCCCCTGCACCGTTTGGCTTTGTGTTGTATTTTTTTATTATGACGTGACAGCACATCTCAGAGCTCAGCTCATGTGAGTATGTTCTTTTGATTGTTCCTCCATTTCAAAAGTTATGGTTGTATATTAGGTGACCACCATCTTTCCAAAGACCCACACTCACAACTTGTAAACAGCAGGGGAGGAGGTGATGTTCACAGTGACCTGATGTGGAACACACACTACACGTAAAAGAGAAGTGAAAATGTGTTTTAGCCTAATCTCATTCAAGTACAGTCTGAATACGTTAAAGGTGGGTATGGGGGTTAGTGTGAGGGAAGCCACTAAAGTGATAAGTGCCAATTTCCCTTTTCAATTTGTTGAGTGGTCTCATTTTTCCAATGGGTATTTCAGTGGGAGATTTGAGAAATGCTAACATGTTTAATTGTTGCTGTTTGTTTAATGTGCACACTCAACTAGGACATGCTATGCAGAGCCTCTCCCAACAGCTGTGATAGAAGTTCAAAATGCCCATATGGAGAACTGATCATTGAACATGCACAGAGTTGAGTTGACAGCTGTTGAGTTTAGTCACTTTAGCTAAAGTATGACAGCAGTATCTTTATCTCAAACAAAGCACAGTTAATAGTCATTGATGCTCACAATGCTAATCCGTCAGAATCTATACAAATCATATTACATTCTTAGTTCTGCCAAAAAGCTGTAGCAGGTGGAGCATTTGGCAACCAGCATTGTGAAAAGATGTCTGTTAAAAATGTAGGCTAACAACGACTAAAACTATAGTCTATAGGGTTTTTTCTCTACATTTTCACACATAGTATCATACATTATAAAAAAAACAGAGTTTGTAATCCAACATTTACCATTGTGGAAGTGAAAGGAAACATGTGTGATAATCAGGCTCTGTTGAATGCTGAGCATCCCCTCTGACACACACACACTGCTGTCATAGTCCTTCAGCGGAAACAGCTTTTCCTCAAGAGCTGCCTTCCAAAAACACTTGACAAGAACAGAAATTGGCAATTCATTCCTTTACTTGCTCATTTTTTTCCCTACTCGTTTTTTATTGATCGCAATCACTTGTTCCCTGCACATGTTCAAATTGCAGAGCGGGTTTTTGTCTTTTTTTCCCCTCTAACTGCGAGTAGAATAGCCTAATCAAGGCAAATTGGTGCTAATAATCTCACTCTTTAACGGGAGATTTAGAGAGAGAAACAGAAAGAACAATTTCAACAAAAATGAACAGGATAGGCAGCGAACATTTTTGAGGAGGCAATAACTGAGAGGCATATAGACAATGCCAAGCAGTGATCCAGTGAGAAACACAAGAGACACAGATGGAGAGAAAGTGCCTACCAACTTGTTGAGTGGTCTAGCAGTTGAATGGCACTGGTCTGCTGCCAAGTCGTGTCATTCCCTTCTGTGCTCCCAAAACTAAGGACAGAAAGACAAGGACATGTATGGAATCAGAAACAATAACTCACCAGTCCGTGATGCAAGCATCGAGTCCAAAACCGACATTTATCACCTTCCTGTATGCTTGTCTGTACGCTTTCAATAACGGAGCAGCAAATTGTTACTATCATGCATTCACACAGCAACATTTCATGTGAACCAAATCGTATTTCCAAAAGCTATAGGATTTTTAAGGAAACATACTGCATGGTGCCGTCTGGAACAGACAGTGTGTTACACCTGAAACATGATGGAGGTTTACCCTCGACCACAACTGATCCAAAATCACACGCAGGCCCAAACATCCACTCCTGTGTTTTCAGTGAAATATAACAACGTGATATACTTCTGCCATAGCTACGTATGTTTAATGAACGACTTAGCACCACTAAGTGTCTTTTGTCAGGAAATGTGTGTTAGTAAAGGACAGCTCTATGGTCTTGTTTTTTCTCCACTGGGAAACTGGTTCTCTGTTAGAATCATGGTTCACATGACCAACCTCTGTGAATGCACGCTGACCTGCCAACTTTCAACAACCCCCTTTCAAGCATTTTGACTGAAAGATGTATCAGAGGATCAGTATTTTGTAATTGTAATGGAGGAAGACACGTCACTGTGATGAACAGAAAGATATAGTGGAGCAGGATTATGGCTAAAATTATGACGGGAGAAAAAGATCCAATTGAATTCACATAATTATTTCTTGATCCTCAACACTAACAATTACAGTAAGTCATACAAACAGGATCATTATGGGAAGTTGTGGGCTTATTGAACAGTGTTTACAATGTTACAGTATTAGCAAGAGTTGGAGCACACAGAAAGCACTGCTAAGTGGAAACTGTGCACAATGCAGGTGCAGTATTGTAGCATTGACACATTTGGAACAATAATTTTGTTCACAAGAAAAATAAATAAATACTAAAGAGAACCCATGACCCTCCTGGAGTTGTTGAGAAAATTGCTCGCTCAAGACACACTCAATAAAACATGGCCTGTGTGTTAAAAAATCTTTGAACCAATTTTCTTTGTCCCATTTCCTATGACGAAGCGATTAAAGAAAATACTTTTCCCGCACTGATCTATTTGTTTCAACACTTAAACAATCACTTCTGATGAAAACAAATATTAAGAAGAAAAATGGGAGCAGGACGAGGAAATGTGAATACCAAAATGAGGAAAGAAAGTTGAAACGTGTCCTGAGGAAAACTCTGCCTGCATTATGAGGTGGTCTGTGTCCAGTTTCCTCTTTGTACTCATAAATGAGCATTAATATTTCATTCTTTCATGAATTTCTATGGTGTCTGAGTCTGATAGCTCTTGTCTACGCCAAGGTTAAATACATATGAGTAGGTGGAGATTGTGTCCACCTCTAAACTTTGATGAGGCCTAAGACTAACCATGTTTCTCCACAGCGGGGTGGAATGGCCATTTTGACACAAGGATTAGTGTAATGCTGTCCAGACCAACAAGAGGAACAGGGTGTGGCTGACAGACACTGAGACAACATCTGAGTGACAGACGTAAAGCAACTAATGTTTGTTATAGTGATCAAATTAAACTCATAGAGGTTAAATGCTTGCATGTAGGAGAACACACACACACACACACACACATACACACACACACACACACACACAAACCAGGGACTAGGGAGGTCCAACTCTTCAATGTGACATTGAGCTAATCAGATTTGAGGAAGTGTTGGATAAACAAATCGCTCTCTCTCTCTTCATCCCAAGCCCCCCTCTCCTCTATATCTCTCCCCCACTCTCTCATTAATCAGTAGAAGAGCTTTTAGAGTGCAGAGAGGGATTCATATTTACTCACTAATGCATGTCAACAGCCAAATCTACTCCATGGTGATGAATAAACAACTATTTACCCCATAACCACTCTTCACATGGAAAAGCCAACTCCTTCACAAAAGCCACAAAGCGTATTAGCAGCAGGGCACCACCAGCAGAATGAAAGGGATTGTGAAATAAATTCTGGATACTGTAAATATGCATACAACACATGCATGGGAGTAGGGGCTCAAATCTTCTTCAATATGAAACTGACTAACTGACTATTTCTGTACTAAAGATTACGGAAAAATTTGACACAAAGTTTGTGTCAAGCAGGGATCTAAGAATGCTATAAAATCAGCAGCTATAGGATCAATACAAATTACAACTGATCAATAACGTTAGTACCTTATAGACATTTAAATATAAAGGTGATGCTATGTTTGAAAAAGACCTCAAGTTGTTGTTACTACTCTAGGCTTGCAACACGTTTAAAAAACTCAGCTTGTTCTAATTTGTCACACATGTACACACATGAAGCTCAGCGTAAGTTCAATCAGGAAGACTACCTTGATCCTTCATTCATTCACAATTCTCTGCCTCACTCATCCAGCTGCTTCAGCTCATTATGGGTCTTTCACTCTTTTAGTTCACCAACAAGATTTTGCTACAATCTCCAACAGCACAGCCGTCACGGTGGCTGCCTTTGTTTTGTCCTAGTGATTAAATGAGGGCTGTAAGGGTACAGAGAAGTCACCGTTCACTTCATAACCCCGTTTAGGAGTCACGGTTCGGTACAAGTCCGGTACAGCGGTGAAAAACCCAAATGCAAAGGATACGTTTTTTTTTTCATTTATTTCCAGCAGACTAGTGCAAGTGTCAAAGGCAGACATGCTCCTCATGCGACATTTAAAACACTTCTGTGTTACACAACGAACACTGAACAAACACACACCACATAGTAACAGGTCACAATAGACTATACAACTGTAAAGCTTCTCTTTTGCTTTTATGCTTACATAACATGTGCATTAGGAAATAATGTTTCAATTAGTTTCACCTTTTCTATACTTAAACATTCAAAGCACACAAACATGTATGTATTGCCTTGTATTAAGCAGTACAATCAAAACTGAAACACTGTAAAAAAGCACTGTCCGCGTCTTATACACAACTCTCTCTCCATTGCTGTTGTAGCTGACTGGCAACGTGCTGGAACGTTCATTCGCTTCTGCAAACATCAGCATTTGTTGCTAATGGCTAAAACTTTCCAGGTGGAACTCACACTTGTGAATTTTGGTTCCGCATTTCATGCATCAATTTACATACCGTGTATTCGGCGTGACCCGCGTACCGTGAGGGTTTGGCACAAATACATGAAGCGCTACAGTCCGATGACAAAGATAATTTCATCTAAAGAAATACAATCAGTGTGGTCAATATTGGAATATTAACTGAAGCATTTTAACTCATAGAGGAGGCGATCCTCACAACAGTTGGGCCTATTTCTAAAATTGTATTTAAACTGCATATTTGTGTCTCCTGGCAGTGAGGAACAAAAGACAAAAAAAACTTCAGAAACCACAGTCATAATCCGAGTGTTCAACTTTGAGTCATGCCAACTGCTTACAAGAGGAAAATCCAGCAAAAAACATTGATGCAGTGTGTGAGCAAACCATGCTAGTCAGTCATTCATCTCCATATTAGTTGATGCATATGCTGATGCAGCTTGTGAGAAAAACTGAGAATACTTTTTTGGTGTAATTATTTTGCAAATCACTGCTGTTCTCCAACAGTGCTCATACCGTGGTGAGGAAACAAAAGGGCTTTCGAGCTCCCTCTTACGTACTAGAAATATCATGCATATATTGCAGCTCTATCCTTAACAGACCTATCATGATGGGACAGAGCTAATATAAAACGCTCCAACAGAGAGATGAAGACAGCATGTTACAGATTCCATGTCTGAAGAGGGCTACAGAGACTTTCCCAGCATGCACTGTGGCAGATTGCAAGGAAACGCCGACAGGTTTCCAGTCTTTCTCAGGACTCACACACGCACGCACAAGCACACACATTCACATTCACACCTAGAGTGTTTCCAGTTCATCATTACTGTGTTTGGTCTGTTGAATCCAATCACAGTACTTCACACAAGCATACACACATAGCGTGCAATATTAGTCATTTATCAAGGTGAAGATCAAGATATCAAGATTTACTTTAATTGTCCTCATGGGGAAATGTGTTTGGACTTGTATGGACGAGGCCATTCACAGAAAATCCAACAGCACTTTTTAAAACTGATTAATCAAGGTTCAAGTTCAAGGTTAATTTATTGTCATTGTACAACACAGGGTTTCATAACAACATACAGCTGTAATCCCTTCATGCTACACAAGAAAATAAAAAAATAAAACTATTTTGGCAGTTTTTTTGTAAATTGAGTATCCTTAGTTTTTGAACTGTTGGTCAGACATTACTTGGACATTAGAAAAATGAAGGTAGATATCTATCATTATTTTAAGACTTTTTTACCCAAAAAAGAGATTCATTGGTAATGAAAATAACAGTGAAGATGAGGCCCAAATAGCATTTGGTTGGCAGTGTTGCAGCGATAATGAGACACATGTCACTCTGTCACCTCTCCACCTCTTTAACATATGACACCTGCATCACCTTACAGCTCGCCCACACTGCAGCCAAAATATAAGTCCATCTGCCACATATTATTACTCAACTATCTAACAGTAATTCAGTGCTCCATGTCAAACAAGTCAAGCTTTCCAGTCCACATATCGTTTTTATGGTTCCAATTTAAATAGTTAAACATTGAAAGAAATAGTAATGCCACATACATACATGTTGATATTTTAGATTAAAATGTGTTTCCAAATTTGTGAAAACAGTTTATGCCTGTTTGCTTCCACATGACAATGTTCCCATACAAAGCCAGGTCCATAAAGAAGAAGATGTTGGTTTGAAGAATGCGACTGGCCTGCACACAGCACACGTCAGTGGCTGACCTCACTAATGCTCTTGTGACTGAATGGGATCAAATCCCTGCAGCCAGGTTCCAACATCTGGTCGAAAGCCTGAAACCAAAAGAGTGAAATCCGCTTGAGCAGCTGATTAATGCTCAGAACTATAGAAAGAACATGGCTGCCATGTTCACATGTCCACATTCCAGAGACACACACTGATGACTCATTGTAGCACTCCATTCATTTATACTATAGCTGGCTATATACTGTATCGCTTGGTACACTATAAAAACAACTTCAACATCAAACCTCATGTGACATTTGTTGATTTAGTTTGATTTAAGATACTAAAAAACTATTTTACATATGTATGTTCATAGCCAACACTCAAAGTGTACTATGAGTTTATAGTGCTCCATTCCACAAGTGTTCAGTTGTGTTATTCATTGAATTGCCAAATACTGTAGTTCACTTAAAAAAAACAAGTTCAAACACAACTTACCAATATTAAAGTGTCTAAATATACAACCAGAACAACGAGGAAATGTGAGTTTATCCAAGTCAATCATTCATACGTTTATTTGCCTATACATCTCTCTGTCCGTAAATCCATTCTTCTGTTTATCTGTGTTCTGTATCACTCTTAGCTTTAGAGGCTTTTTCACTCTGCCAAGGAAGCAGGATAACATTCTGCTCGTAGGAGGGTTGGCTGAGCCACGCTGTTCCTTCTCCATATTTATGACTGAGAGGTGTGCAAGGAATTGCTTCCACACCCCCTCCCACTTTATGTCTTCTTCTTCATCTTCCAACTATCTATCTATCCATCTGTCCATCCTTTTATAGTACCTGCTGATCTGTGGGTATTTCTTCTCTGGTGAAAGCACATTTATGAAAGTGAGTTGTTTCAGTTCTAAACAGAAGTCCAGTTTTTATCTACAATCTAGAGAGACATTTTCCCTTCTGTGTCCATTACATCATTTTGTCTTTATCTGTGGTGATGCTAAGTCATTTCTCCCATCTGATACTTTTGTAGTTGCCCATTGTTTATCGCTTGTGTTTTCTTCTTTTTGGCTAGACCGCAGCAAAGCGGTAGCAGCCAGCCCTGACTGAGTGATTACAACATTGGTCGGTCACATATTGGAGTTTCCCCATTGGCCGTTCTTTCAAAATAAATAGGTGCGACAGTTTTTCTGTTGGTGATATTTAGCTGTCGCTGCAAATAATCAATTATTTGACTCAAACCTAGCTTAACAATGCCATGTGATATGCTACTTCAGTACACTTTATCTTTTAGGGAGTGTTTCCTTGTGCGATGCGAGGGTCTAAGGACAGAGGGGGTCGTATCCTGTACAGTCTGTAAAGCCCACTGAGACTAATGTGTCATTTGTGATATTGGGCTATATAAATAAACTTGATTTGATTTGACTTTAGGATCACATTTTACTGAAAAACTCTTGTCAGATGAACATTTAATATCTAGGAATTAACATTATAGAAACAACCGCTGTCTATCACTGTAACAATTTGGGCACACTTTAGCACATTGACCATACACAAGTCCAGCCATCTACTAGGTACAGTGACATTACATATGATAGAAGATAATAACAAGCAAATCCTCTACAGTAAACCCATAAACTTGACAAAGGGTAAGCTGTATATAAAATGAACCATGCTTCATTGATATCCTCACCTTAACTACGACCAAAATCTTCCCCAAACCTTAACCAAGTAGTTTTAGTTGCCTAACGTTAATCAGAACTGGTTTTGGAAAGGTCACATAGGTTGCTCTCGACACTGAAAAATACATATTTTTTATTTTGGATATGAGCACAAACTGTAATTTCAATTCTATTCAGTTTCTGAGTAGTTTTGCTGTACTGGCAGCGTGAACAAAGTCATATTTCAAATACTGTGTTTTAAAATTGATATGTTTACCTGGTGGGAATGTGATGTTAAAACATTATAGCTAGGCTTGTATGGTGTTACAGTATACCAGGGTATTTAGAAATCCAGACGGTATGATTTTCAATACCATCATAAAATACAGATGTTTATTTCTCTAGAATGCTGTATTGATTTACATGTAAAATCTGTATTGATTTGCTGAGTGATTTATTGTAGCCCACTGATGTGTCTGATGTGTGAAGGTGAGTATGTAAGCATGAGCATGCAAGTGAGCTGTAACGTTATATCTGTAGCAGTGCAGTGTGTGTACAGTTTATTTGTCGGTGAATAAATGTACTCCAACACCCAAGCCAAGCTCCCGTGTCTTGCTTGCCACCTGCTAATTAAAGTGAAGGAGGTTTGCCACGAAGTCAGTGGTCATTTCAGCCCAGGCTCACTTAAGGTGGACTGACCTTTAAGGTGGACCAGCTATTGTAGCTATTGACCAGTAATGAGAAGCTGCTCCTCCGAGTTTCGCACCCCCGGGCTGTAATATACTGTCATTTACCATATACCGGAGTGAAATGTCTGGTTAAAGGTGTAGAAAAATAGATATCGCCCAAGCCTAATTATAGCACTAAATACATTTTTGGGAGTAATTATTCCATAGTGTAGGCATAATTCTCTGTAATTGTTTTTGCCTTTATGCCTGATAAAATTATTATATATTCACTATTATGTAGACATTAAGATGCACTGTATGTGACAGTCTTGTTTAGAATATTGAAGAACAGTTGGTGATCTGGGATACTTTATATGCATGAAAACATAGTTATGAAAAAGTTTGGTTTTCTCTCCTGATTGGCTTGAGGGTTAATGACCAATCAAAAGAGAAGGAAAAGAAACAAGAACACACTCTGCACATAATCAAAGATAGTGATGTCTATGAAAAGCAAAGCACACTCTTAACATAATGAGATGATAAGCTGAAACACATCATCTTCTCAATTAAATACAACAGACAAAGTTATAATGATGACATTTAACCCGTTGATGCCTTTGATGCATTCAGACTCACACAGTATATACGATTCAAGCGGCTCTAAGAAAATGTTAAATAATGCAACAAATCTGGGCCAGAGTGGGACTGCACCAGCTGCACTGGAAGCTACAGAATTGCAATAGAAAAAAATATGCCTATAACGTGAGCATGTGAGATGAGTATAAAAACACAAGCTCAGGTAGGGCGGGTGTACTCACAAAAACAAAGCCCGTGTTTTGGAAGGTCATGGGCGAAGTGGAGTTTAAAATGATGGGCTTTAAGTTCATCCAACCGGAACACAGACAATGTACAAATGGAGTGCCAAGCAACCAGTGGCAGCTGGGTGTAGCCTGCAGACCAGAGCATATCTCTGGAGATCATAATTAAGATCAGATGAATTATGTAGAGATATAGACGAGTAAGTGTGAAAATGAGCTGTAAGTCCAGGAAAGCTTTAAAATGTTCCCTGTGAAGTCTTTGACCACTAAAGCTATGGAGCAATTTTTTATGTGTGTGTCCTCATTTTGTTTGCACTCCAAATAAAATATTATATAAATGTGAACACTTGATAAGGAGAGAAAATGCATTCAAAATACTGTTTTATGTGTGTGTATATATATGTATATATATATATACATATATATACATATATATATGTATATAGTAAAATAAAGGGTATAGTTTCAGAATGACACATTATTTTTTCTAATACAGCACCAATATTTAGAAAGTGTACACCCTCCCTAGAATAAGGAATAGTGTGAGAATAACTTAATACACCCTTGGACTAATTATTGGTTGCCCAATACCCTCGACTCCACTGTTTAGAAAGGCTGTGAGCCTTTTACAATAAACGGAAGAACAGCCTGTGGCATCATCCATCCCCTCCTCGGCCCTCCTCTCTCTGCTACTGATGTGAGGAGACTTTGACTTTTGTCCTGTCTGACAAAGTGTATTGTTACACATTTCTCTGCCCTGGTATATAACCTGAAGTAAGTCTGAGCAATTTCAGAACTTTTCTCTGAGGGATGTAGAAACTGAAGGACTAACATGGCAAATGACATATTACAGTATGCAATACTCACACACACACACACACACACACACACATACACACACACACACACCAAACCCTTTGCTGTAATTGTTCATCAGTGAGCAATCATTTTTGAACTTGATTTCAAACGGCTGGTGAGTGCACGTGTATGTGCATGCGCGCTAGTCACACACACTGACAGAGATAAGTAGTGAAAAATAAGGCAGGACATGGGTTGAAACTTGAACGAATCTCTAACAGATCAAAATGTTTAATGCCACCATAGAGACACAGACACAATAAATGGAACTAAAAACCGAAAGTAATAGAAGAAAAACATCAAAGATCCCTGATATTTAAATTTAAAGCAAAACTGTTTTTGTCATTGCTCGAACATGTATGTATCATTGTTGTGATTTTGTATAAAATCGACTGCTGCTCTGACCACAACCTGCTGCTTGAATTTAATTACATTTCTTTCTTCCTGTTTTTCATTTCATTTAGTTGCCTTGGTTACCATGTTCACTAAGTTCTGACCCCAACATACACACACACACACACACACACACACACACACAGTATAAATGCATATACTGTAGAAGTACTACACACACACACACAAACATACACACACACACACATGCACACGCACACACACACACACACACACACACACACACTCACACACAATACATATGTATATACTGTAGAAGTACTACACACACACATACTCCCAAATCCACTCACCAACTTCCATACACTCTGGGAGAGAGGTGACTGTGTAATAGCTTCAAAGCAACAGCTGTGGATGACCTCACATGACCCCTGAGGTTGTCATGGCAGTGTCAGCCTTGTTCCCACAACAACAGCACACTGTTCCATTACTGAGCAACATAATTTATTTATGAAACCTTCACTTTACAGGCTCACTGTGTGTGATGTTTTTGTCTCTCAACATGACAGCAAGAATGTGGACATTTTTATGCATGTGTGTGTGTGTGTGTGTGTGTTGTGTGTGTGTGTGTGTGTGTGTGTGTTAGATGCACAAACGGTGTGTATCTAACATGAAAAGGCTTGCAGCCCTTTAAAAAGCTGCAACCAGGCTGAGTTTCCTGTGGGATGGATTCATTGGTAGACAGGTAGGGAGGTGAGTAGTGAAATGAAGCTATTTATATCTTTGTAATTTACAGTATGCACTTCAGAGTCTCAGCCTGATTGGGAGCGCTTACTCCACGCAATAATATTAAAGTTGAGAAGTTAGAACCTCAACAAGTAATCACGTGAATCAAGCTGGCTGTTCAGCTTTGACAATGACAGATATTTCGATAGAGAGAACTGTAAAATACTGGTTGTCAAAGGAAAGTCTTAAACCTGGATGACCATTTCACAAAGTTTGATCAGAAAGGCTTTTCAACTATGACAATAATACAGCTCTGGGAGAAACTGAAAGACATATTTTGACCTCAGAAGAGGTTCTGTCATAACACATTACAGTGGATGTCATGGACATATAATCAGTGGAGGATATGCTCCTTGGCATTACATTCATTTTACACTAAATGATAGCATTATTAGGAAAACATTGATATTGTGATAACACATTTATACCTAATTACTGATCTTAATTTTAAACAGACTTATTATTATTATTATTTAATTATTTATTTTTGCAGCTTTGGTTTCACTTTAGCCTTAATTAACTTAAAGTGAAGGACTTTCCCATTAGATGAGTGCTGATTAATAAATTATATAAATTATATAATATATTTATATTATATTAAATGATGTATCATATAGCACAAAATGTGACCTGGCCTACCTGAGGTATTATATAGTGTGCATGTGCACGATAACCTTGTGTGTCTGCTCCCTGTCACTATCTTAGCCGCCTGAAGTCTGAAGGAAAGCATCTGGTTTCAGCATCTGGACACACACACACACACACACACACACACACACACACACACACA
>CALSCE010003134.1:1231244-1243567 GCA_943593645.1 Bovichtus variegatus
AAGAATTCAGCCATTAATGCAGCCACCGATAAACACACACACGCACGCACGCACACACTCTGTGATTAAACATAGTCTACAGCTCTCTCACTTTTACTCTCAAACCAACCAAACACATCATTATGTAGTCAAAGTCATCTAAGAGCAACCAAACAATTACACATGGTAATTATTAATGTGTTATCATTCAATTACACACACTAACGCAAACACACACAGACACATGTGCAAACACACACACAGTCACACACACACACACACACACACACACACACACACAGTCACACACACACAGGCACACATTTGTTTTTTCCATTATAGACGTTCACAAATAGTAAAAACAAAAAAATGTAAGTGTGGATTGTGACAATGCACTAAACTGCTGGAATGTTTCGCTAACCAAGTTAAACAGGATCCATAATCATCAACCACATCAATACCGTATGATCAATGCACACATGATACCTGTTGAGTTCCCATGGTAACAGCCATCCTACCCATGTTCAGTTAATTGCAATCATATCTTGATTACAATAGAAAAAAAGATAACAAAAAGGTAATTTGGCAAAAAGAGGCTTGTGTAGTTGGATGAACATGCCAAAGTAAAGAAGAAGATAAATTAGTATGAAACAAATCATACAACAACAATCAATAACAGGAAGAAGTCACAATATTTTACCAAAAAAACACAAGAAGAAAATACGATAAAATAACTATGAGAAAAAAAAGATTAACTCTCAAAGCAACTCACACAAAAAGCCAGTGGCCATCCATACCATTAAAATGTCATGTTGATTTTTTTTAATAGTCTTTACGTGCTGATTCCTCTTTAGTGTCATCTGTAATTTTGTACAAAAAATATCTACAATGTCAAATTAATTATTTTCCCCTCATCACAATATTTTTATTTCTTTATCATTAATGTTGTGGGCTCAACATTGACATTGTGAATATGCAACTGGGCCATAAATGTGCTCTTTGATTGAAAATGAATGAAATGTTTGATAGTCCTTAATCATGTCATTAAATCTTCCATAAATTATATAAGCATTAAGCATCATTTTGTCACTTTGAGGTTAACATATGGAAATCATTCATTTCCATAGCATAGCATAGTTAAAAGCCTGTTGTTTTAGCTTTGCCATTTTGCACATATGCCGTCTGTCTTTTTCTGAAACCCTCCCTTTACCCTCTCTGCTTATTCTTCCCGAACTCCATCTGTCACTGTAACATTCCTTCTTTACCTCTTCCTCACTCGACATCTCTCTGTTTCCCTGTCTGAGTGTTTCAGAGGAAAGAAAGTAAGGATCTGTGACAACAAACACAATCAACCATTAGCTGTGTGCTAACACAGAAACAACTCCGTAGGGCGTGCGAGTGTGTGTGTGAGTGTGTGTATCCTAAATGATGTGTTAGCCTCTGTTACTCATGTCTTAGTTCTCTGTGAGAATTATCATCAAAGAGTGAGGGGGTTGGGGCTAGCAGAGAGAGAACTAGTCATCTTCACTTTGAGACCATCTAAAAAGGAAACATGGATATTAGAACAAAAACGGCGGGAAACGGGAAAACAGGAAAACAGGAGATGGAGGAACAGGATAATTCAGCACGATGGAGAGGACATAAGAGACAAAAAAAGGTAGCTGTTGATAGGAAAAAAAAAAACGGAAGGATCTGTCATTTGCTCTTCCCTTTCCTGTGTCAAGACAAAGACACAACTTGAAGGAATATGCCACCTACAGCATATAGTCTGTATGTATATTAACATACTGTATATGTATAGTTGCTGTCAGTTTCCTCATTCAGTGAGTGCATAAATGCATTTAGTAGTATATCCTAATAAATGTGTTTTTATATGATCGTGATTCAAAATAATTAGTCAAAACAACACAAATGAAAACTGCACAAATGATCTACGGTACATTAAAACGATGACGGACAAAAAGTTTTGTGCAGTGTGCACTTTTATCATAGCAACCATTGTGAGAGCAAATCTACACAACAAAGAAAGCCTGTTGACGCACTAAACTGGTAATGTGCGTGCTGCAGTGTGGACATTACAAGAAGAAAGCCGTAGCCATCACGCTGTATCTTGTTGATTATTCCATATATAGTGATAGTTTATGAGTGTAACTATGTGCAATGCTTCAAGTGAAATTTTCAACCCTAGTCCTGTTAGACAAAGACGTTTTTTTTTTTTTTTTTATCTGTGAGCAAGCCTTACATTCTCAAACAACATCAATTACACATTCAATCAATGCAATTAGCAATTAGCCTCCTAATTACCAATTTAGTTGACAATTACATTAACAATATGCTAAAGAGTCCGTGCTAATAACTAGCTGGATACTCATCAACAGAGGGCTTTGATTGCTGTAGTCTTGGAGGGCCTTGGGTTTTGCTCTCTGTAATGAATGAACATGTAAGTTGTATTGAATGGAAAGAACAACAGTACAGATCTACATGGAATTAAACCTGATTCGAGAGTCCCAGCAAGGACACAGACCAACAAATGAACACATGAGAGTCATTCTGCAGTGTATTTAATCTATGCTCTCAGTGTCAAGTGGAAATAAGGTCAAAATGTCGATATTTAAACGGAGAGCATTTCCAGCACGTCTGTGTAAAGATTTGTTGGATAGTAGATATTGTGCGGCGCAATACACACATATATGCACATACACTATAAAAAGGTAACAAGTTAGAAATATATGTTGCACATTTCTCATTTATACAAACAAAAAAAGTACAAAGATAATCAAACCACCAGTTACAAATAACAAATACAATAGGAAGAACAAATATGGTTCATTAAACCATCCTGAATAAACACAAGAAAAATGTGCAGCCCAACACAAGTAAACCGTGAAAACAGCACTTTACTGACTACTCAGATGAATCATGTCTTTCTGTAGGATGAATTGACTCATAGCTGTCCATTCAACCACTTACTCAAGATAAAAAGGAGGTAATAATTACGGCAAAGTACTGGATGAAAATCTGATTATCTTGTCAGAACAACACAGTGAAGTATACATTAGTTTAAGAATTGTCAAATGTTATTTCAAAATCAACTAATGTGTAGCCTCATGGATGAAGTGCACGTCTAACGTACTGCATTCTGCATCATGTTACCATATGATTATTAAGCTTTTAAACAGGAGTGTATGGTTTGATGAAAATGTGTGTCTTGGTTTTTTAGACCTGGCACAAGTCAATGCTAATCCTGGACACCAACGTGGCACTCCTTAATGCTGACAAATCCCACATTGCATCAACATAGCCATACAACATTTTGAAAATGTCAGTTGAGTACTGCTCTATATTTGGATGCACTAAAAGTGTTCGGATGTATGCATGTGTGAGCGTGTGTGCAGGTCTGGATGAATCTCAGTATTTGTGCATGTTTGTATGTGTGTGTGTGTGTGTGTGTGTGTGTGTGTGTGTGTGTGTGTGAATATAAAGCATCTAAAAATAGATAGCAGTTGAAACTGTATGTTGTACATCCAATTCAACAGATAAATATTCTGGGTACACTTTCAAAGATTCTGAACAACTGTTGGGATAAAACAAATAAAACATGCAGGGGAAACATGAATGGGTAAAGACAGTGCCTTTATCTCAACTGGTTTACAAGTGAGTGTCACTGAGCATGTTTTGTACACTTAATGATCAGTTGAAACCACAAAGACCACTGAAATCTGCACACTTTTTCAAATCAAATTAATGTTTTTTAAAACCTTTTTATGACCTACGTAACTAATGTTTTTATCCCTTAATTTTCGATTTACAATAGAAATCAATTTTTTTTCATTTTATTTTGTCATGTGCTTGTTTCATGCTTTTCCCCTCTGCCCTGTTACAGTACAGTCCAGCGCACCGCATGTACCAGTTCAAGTAGTTACAAGTACAAGTAGTTTTCCAAAAACAGTCGGCACCGGAATCAACACCGGAGCTGAGTGTTAGAACAACGAACAGAAAGGGCTGCGTCGCTCTGCCTCGCTCTGCGTCGCTCTGCCTCGCTCTGCGTCGCTCTGCATCGCTCCTCTGCCTCGCTCCTCTGCCTCGCTCTGCTCTGCTCTCATTGCTCTCTCTCTCTGAATATGAGCTGCCTCAATGTCTTTTTTGTACACACTTCCGGATATATCTCTACTAACTTTTTGTTCTTTTTAGCAGTTCAACAAACATGTAGAAAACTCAAGTGGCCGCTCCTCTCCTCCTCTTAGTCAATATGTGTGGCTATTGCAGCTCTTTGGGGTAGACGGTACCGACCAGATTCTAGCCAAGACCAAAGACATATAATAAGATTGTGCTTCTTCTCGGAAGACTCTGGGGCTTTCTTTAGATTAGCATCATCGGAAGATGATTAGTTTACTTCAGGAATCTTGTTGCATTAAAAAAAAAATAACAAGACCAGATTGTGGTCTGGACAGAAACCGGCCAAATATATAGTATTATAAAACGACACGGAACATAGCAGCGTGTGTGTGTGTGTGTGTGCATGAGAGAAAGTACATATGGACTGTGACTAACACCTAACAACAGGATTCTTCCTTTTTTCTACAATATTTCCAGGCCATTTCATTGGTCTTTATGGTTCTACAGGAGCCACCTCCCTACAGTTAAAGCCACTTGATTGTTTTTTATGCTCCCTCAGGGCCAACCTCAGGGGCCCAAGTCAGGAAGTGAAGAGAGAGAAAAGTGGATTGGGGTAACAGTCAACCTTTAGAAATTCGATGAAAATCTGAAATGTTCTCTAAGGAAAGAGCTTAAAGTAAACAAAAGAGTTGACAACCTGGCTTTCTATTTTATGGTTTATGCTGTTGTGTCATAAAGAAAAAAGCAAAGAAGTAATCTTTCTTGCTTTTAAAACTTAAAACAAGTGACCAACACCCAATGTTAGCGGGGCAGCTCTTTGTCACCCAGTTCAACTCTAAGGCCTTGTTTTAAGAGATCAACCCTAAAGTTTTTTCTTGAAGAGAACCTTAAAGTAAAGGAAATGTTTGGAATCTTAAAGAATATACAAGTAAATAAAAGTGTTAAAGTCAATACCATGCATGTCATGAATATAAAAGATCTAGAAAGAATGAAGAAATATAGCTTTGATCAGGCGGCTGCTTAAACAATGAGGTGAAAGGCATTTCTTTAGTGTGTGTGTGTGTGTGTCGGTGTGTGTGTGTGTGTGTGTGTATGTGTGTGTGTCGGTGTGTGTGTGTGTGTGTGTGTGTGTGTGTATGTGTGTGTGTGTCTGTGTGTGTGTATGTGTGTGTGTCGGTGTGTGTGTGTATGGGTGTGTGTGTGTGTGTGTGTGTGTATGTGTGTGTGTGTATGTGTATGTGTGTGTGTGTGTGTGTGTGCATGTGCGTATTTATGTGTGTGTTTGTGTGTGTGTTGGTTGTCAAGCATAAAATGCCAACATACCCACTTGGGACAGAAAAAACTGTCGATGTGGACATTATTCCAAAATCACTGTGTGTGTGTGTGTGTGTGTGTGGGTGTGTGTGACAGAGCATACTGTGCTGTTTAGATCGCTGTGGGACTTTTTAGTGTTTTGGTCAGACAACATCATATATCATGGTGGTTTTTATAACCCTAAGAGCTGTCTGAGAAAGAGCAGGAGAAGAGGGGATGGGGGAAGATAAGAGTAGGGGAGGCAGGAAGGAGACAAGACAAAACGAGAGAGGAAGACAACAAGGAGGAGGCCACTTGAAATATTTCAGTTCAACAGATGAAGTAAAAAAAAAAGGCTTCCAGTCTTTGATATTCGTTTCCATATCTCTGAAGCCTCATTCGGGACAACACAAAAAGATAATAACACACAAGAATATTGTCGTTAGGAAACATTATAGCCTTGATCATTTTCTTTTATCTCCGTTGCAACATTTACTACAAGGGGCTTTCTAATTCAGTTCTTATGTATACTGTCATCTTCACCAATATTATCTACATAGATTATCTCTGTAGGTCATGACTATTTCCATACAAGTAGATTCAGAAGTTGGTGGTGAGAGCAACATCAAGAGACTGTCAGCGATCATCATAAAGCAATTATGAGCAGAAATAATATGGCTCATGTTAAGGCTTATTAATGTAAAATATATTGCATTATACTTCATTGACATGAATGTGAAAGAGTTCACATTCATGTCAATCAGTTCATTACTACTATAAAGTGCCCTTGAAAATTGCATTGTTTTCTGCACTAATCAATTTAGAAAAACCCAGATTGATGTATTGATGATTTATCATTATTTATTATACATTCAAATTGGCAAGAATATATACAGATTTACATTATAAACACTTACCATCCTACATACATACCATCCTGCTTCCTGCAAAACATGCAAATAAAACCGACACAAAAAACGAACCAAAAAAACGATTTATCCTATTTTTCAGACATTCTCTTCCTCCTTTCTTTTCCCAGGTGTGTTCAGGTAAAGAAGTGATAAGCTGCAGCTTTTAGCCGACTGGCAGAGTAAAACTTGAATGAAATGGAAATTGAATAATGTTCTCCAGCTTTGTGTGTTGGGTGTTTATGGCTTTGTACGCTACTTCCTGGGAGTTCCACCAACTCCCTGTGCAACAAATGAGAGCCAATACGGTCTAAAGAGCTAAACTCAGCCAGTTGTCCTTTGGACACACACGCACACACACACACACACACACACACACAACACACACACACACACATAACACTGGCCTATTTGGCAACTGCTGCTCTTTGCCAGCCCTTGCAGCAGATATGGCATATGTGAGTGTGTGTGTGTGTGTGTGTGTGTGTGTGTGTGTCATACATCATTACCTTTGCTGGCAGGTGTGATGCAGAAGGGAGTCTTACGTTGAAGCATCAGTGGTACACAGCGCTAAAAAAAGAAAACAGCCAACATAAGAAATGCACTGAAAGAGTCAGGATCCTACTGCTTCCAGTATGTAGGCCCAGTGTGGAAACTTTTAATTCCTAATTATAGATAAGCTAGGGCAGGGTGTATCACTTAAACTTATGATATAATAAAAAGAGACACAACATTTTGTCAAAAATGCAGATTGTATTCAAAAATCTAAGGCATTACGTCTCAGTCCAGTGAGTTCATGGGGTCACTAGACTGAGTGTAGAGGTTAGTCCGATGATGTTCACTAAAGCAGACACTGACTAGCAACATTTGATTGAGTTCTCTCTGTGGCACACTGCCTATTTTTGTAGGAAAGATGTTTTTTTCTTTTCTTGTGATCTTATAAGATCAGTAATTATTATTCTGATTATTTTACAAAATAGGGAGGTTCAGATTGCCACGAATAAAAGAGAGGAGCATGATTCTTGATGACCACCTACTGTTTTCTCGTAAATACATCAATGATCTGAAGGAAAAATAAACTCTCACTTGCTTTAACCTGAATCAATCTTAAAGCACATGGCAGGTTGAGATTGGCATACATTTAGGAGAAGCAGGATTCTTGCTGAATTACTTACTACTAAATAATTATGTAAAAAGTAAAGAAAATATTTGTCTTTTTGCACACTGGGAGATAAGAATATGGGGTAGCACATTTCAAAGAGATCCAGTGTTTTTATTGAGTTCAATATGTTTTACTACTGGTGTGATCTCATATTATTCTCTCCATTTCTCCCCTGGAGTAGCTTGACTTGAACCGTCTGGTTCACTAAGCCAAGTCCCCTCCAACAAAGTGAGGAGTTTAGATAGCTGCAGAGGTGCCAGTTCACCCCCTGGGCAATACCGAGGTGCCCTTGAGGAGGGAACCCAACCCCTAACTGCTCAGGGCGCCAGGCTCGGGGCAGCCACCCCCTCGCTCTTACATCTCTCCATACATTAATGCTAGGTGTATGTTGGGCCTGTGTGTATTTAAAATAACAACAAAGTAAATAAAAACTGAATTTCCCCAAGAGGGATTTATAAAATATATCTCCTCCTTCTTCTACTACTACTACACTCTAGTTCAGGGGTGGGCAATTATTTTTTCTATGGGGCCACATGAGAAATAGAAAATATTGTGGAGGGCCGGGCCAAAAGGCTGAACTCAATTCTGCATAATATTAATTGTATTTCTTTATAAAAAGCAGTAAATAGCATTGTTTTGACAAGCTGGTAAGAGTATATGTTATGATTAAACAATGAAAAAGTGAGGTTGCCTTACAAAAAATGTCATTTATTCAATCAAATTTCCCAAAACAATGGTAAACAAAATGTGAACGTTTTTCACCATTTGTGACTCATATTAGTGAACATTTTCAGTCACATTCACTCCAAAACACATTTTGAGTTTCATATACTGTTGGAAAGAGGTTCTTAGCATTCTAAAGACATCACAATATTGTCTTTGTGCTCCAAACATTAAGCAAGATACATCATAACTGTCACTGATCATCACTGAACTGTGATTTTGAGAAAAAGGCTTCCAAAGAAAGTGTCCCAGTTCACTGCTAGTTGGTTCCTTTACATGCCTACATTTGTAGTCTAACCACCTCATTTGGTGTTTTTAAGTTCTTTTTTCTTGTTCAGTGAGAGAAATCTAGTCTCTGCTGGGCTTTAACAAGTGCATCGAAGTCAGGTTGAATGTCTGAGGTGGAGATGTGAAGCACAGCTGACAGACGATCATCAGTGAGAGAGGATCTATACCTGGATTTCGTAAACTTCATCATTGAAAATGTTTGCTCACATATGTAGGTAGAGCCAAAGAGAACCAACATCTTCTGAGCATGTCTCCTCATGTTTGGAAAGTTCTCCTCCTTGAGAGAAGAGTAGAAATCCAGCAGAGATCCTGACTTAAAGTGCTCTGCCAGTACTGCATCAGACTGCAGGTCGATGAGTTCCAGCTGAACATCACTGGGTGCATTATCCACACTGCAGGTAAAAGGAGAGGAAATCATGTGCATTTCATCCTCGATTTTTCTGAGATCTTCAAATCGCCTTGAAAACTCACCATGCAATGCTCCCAACATGGATGAGTACCTGCGGAGGTGATCAGCTGATGGTGTGACTTCTTTCAGGGTTTGCATGTGAGTGAGAGTGTTGCTCTCCAGTTCGCTTGAAAGAAACTGCATCTTTCTCATGAAAGCCTTCACCAGGCTGTGCATTTCATGAACAAAAAGGCCCTTGCCTTGCATTTTGGTGTTCAGTTCATTCATCAGTGCAGTCACATCAACAGCAAATGCAAAATCTGCCATCCAGTCCTTATCTGAGAGCTCTGGGATGTCTTTGCCTTTCTTCTCACAAAACTCTCGAATCTCTGCTTTCAGGTCTCAAACTCTTTTTAGCACTTTGCCCAGGCTGAGCCATCTGATAGCTGTGTGGTAGCCGATGTCACGATGCTCAGTCTCATGCTCCTCCAAAAGTGCGACAAACTGTCTGTGATTTAATGCCCGTGCCCTGATGAAGTTTACTATTTTAGTAACAACATCAATAACGTGGTCATTTTTTAGCACTGACTTGCACAACACATGTTGGTGTATAATACAATGCAAAAATACCAATTTCTGATCTGCGTCGATTTCAGTCACTTTATCTTGCATACGTTTCAAAAGTCCGACATTTTTCCCGGTAAGATTTGGACAACCGTCTGTTGTGACACCTGCCAGTCTGTCCCATTTCAGTCCCAGCGTGTCCATGCACTCATTTACCTCCGTGAACACATCGCTCCCTGTTGTCGTTCCTTTCATCGACCGCATTGCTGCCAGCTCCTCCGTAATCTTGAAGTCTGCCGTTATCGCACGGACAAATACGAGTAACTGGGCTGTGTCGCGGACATCACAGCTCTCGTCCAAAGCCAAGGAGAAAAAGTAAAAACTTGCCACTTCACGTTGCAGCTGAAGCTCCAGATTCCCCACAATGTCCTCGATCCTTCTCGTCACGGTTCATCTGGACAGCGGGACTTGCTCAAATGCTTCTTTTTTTTCAGGGAATATTAGTGCTGCAGAGTCCACCAAGCACTCTTTGACAAACTCCCCCTCCGAGAATGGCTTACTGTTTTTAGCGATTTTGTGGGATATCACAAAGCTGGTCTTGGTTGCTGCATCCCTGGATGTGTGAAGCTTGGTAAAAAAGCCTTGCTGCCTTTGCAGCTTAGCTAGCAAAGCTTCGATGTCCGCGCCCTTTCAGCATCAGTCAAGTTTTTGTATTTCTCCGCGTGTTTCGTCTCGTAATGCCGACTCAAATTGTAGTCCTTAAACACGGCGATCTGCTCCCCGCAAACTAAACACACGGCTTTACCTCCGACTTCAGTAAATAAATACTTAGCAGTCCAATTTTTGTTGAAAACCCTGCACCTTTCTTTTTTTAGCATGAGCGGCCATTTTTGAGGGCTAAAGTCGTCTTGTGACAACGATCCAATCATGCGCACGTCTTGATATACGTATTGCGTCATTATGCACGTGAATAAAAAACAACTTCAAAATAAAAGCAATGCAGCTTTAGTCCATGCATGAGGTAAAATTAGAAAATGTGTTTATTTTGTAATTTCCAATTAACCTTACACGGGCCGGTCAGAGTCAACCAAATGTATGTGGCCCTGGGGCCGTACAATGCCCAGGTCTGCTCTAGTTGAAACTTGTGGAGGGAATTTTATCATAAAAGCAACGAGATACAAAGACAGCACGATAAAGTGAACAAGATAGAAATAGTTTGGTACTTGTTTGAGGTTACTACTAAATTAAAAGTAGTTGCAGATAAATGTCAGCAGCACTCAACAACCAGACATTCACACCTCAATCACAGTTGTGTTGTTAGGTGGTGACGATGCGCCAAATCTCTATTATGACTATTTGACTTGAGCTAATCTTTAACCTGGCTAGTCGACCCAATAAGTAAATAAGTAAATAAACACTAATTCACCGGGCTTAAACTCCATTTCTCTGATAAATTGATAATAGCCACAATCTAAAATTTTTGTTGTAAATGTTCCACTTTTGCACCACTGCCAAAACGCATACAAATCAGCACATCATAACACAAAAAGAGAGAGAGAGACATACACATAACCGAGACACAAAAATATACAGAACAACTCAGCTGTACAGGACTAATGATGTAACTGTCTCATTCAGATTTGTGTCGGTTTTAATGGACACAAATGTTCTGATCGTATTCATCATTCACCAAAAGTAGAGGAGATATAGTTCATGCATTTTCTGTATTCTAAAAGGGAATAGCACAAACCAATGACAGAAAGCTACAGTCTTCGTCAGACTTCGTGTAGAATTCCATATGAACATGTAAGCAGTTGTGACAGAAAGGTTTAAAAAGAAAGCAGACAGCTTGTCTTTATCTCCAACATGAACAAAAAATTATTGTCGTTTTGAGCCACAGTAGGATGTGAGAACCTGGTCCCCCCGCCCAGACTTTGGTTAGCCCATGTGCTATTGCACTATTGCGAATAAGCCGTAAAAACACAAATAAATGCGATCACGTTCACTAACGACTGCTATGGGACGTCTCTGTGTGTGCCATTATGTTACCAATGATAGAAATGAGGATGTGTGTGTTTGTGGTGTGAGTGTGTGTGAGTGTGTGTGTGTGTGTGTGTGTGTGTTAAATACATTAGACGTTTATCTGTACCGTTATGGTACAGGTGCCCAGAACGGCCATGTAGAGCCGTGCAGCAGCGAGAGACCATCAGGGGGAAATACACACATGTATTATATTGTAATTTATTCCCATGCACGCTGCTCAGAGTAATCTCAGCAGCGGCTCTTCTGGCAAAAAGCCTCTCTATCTCTCCGCTCGCCAGCTGCACAGTCCTGCTTTGAGCTGGTGTCTGTATCAGCAAAATAACAATGCTGCTCTAATTACTGACCAAATGTACACAAATTACATTCACCATCTCTTTCTGAATCTGTCCAAGTATCTCCTGTAATTCCACCAAAACACATATCCCACCAAAGAGCACGTGTTAAAGTTATATTTGAATTTCTTCCAGATATTCACCCCTCTTCTCATAGGACATCATCATGTTTCTCGTCAAATTAAAATGGACAGAAGAGAAAGCAGTCCGGCGAGAGTGACTTTCTTTTCACTAAAACCACTTCAACACAACACAGTGCTTTCTACAGTTACTGTGGTGTCTTCCTGCTTTTCCTTCATCAACTTCTCACAGAACTTCTTCTGAATGTTTTATCATTTTGATTTGAAAGGCTCTCGCCTTATCCCGAGCTGCAGTACCACTCTCTGCCTGAACGGTTACTGTTGGACTGGAAGGGGCGCTGTTTTACCAAAACACAAATATTGCATTTTAAACAATAGTCAACCCCAATGCAGCCATTGGTGTGTGTGTGTGTGTGTGTGTGTGTGTGTGTGTGTGTGTGTGTGTGT
>CALSCE010003134.1:1256783-1261783 GCA_943593645.1 Bovichtus variegatus
CACACACACACACACACACACACACACACACACACACACACACACACCTTCCCCACGCTCACAACACCAGACAAGCCTCTAACAGGGTGTATTCCTCAAAATGTACCACAGGCTAAAAGCAGGCACACTTATTTCAAAGTGTGGTCTTATTTGTAATCAGGACCACAACCTAGGTAAAACTGCTACAACTGTAATAATCCGTCACATTATATGCAAGTGTTTTTTCAAAGTATGTGCGGGATCACTTAGAGGGTGAACAGTTTAATTTCAGTGTTATTTAATTCACAAGAAATTGCCTCAATTACAGACAGCAGGCGAATGACAGTTATAATAATAGGTTTCACTCTCACCTCTATTACCGTATCTCTCCAGTTCTAAAAATCACCATTGCATATATTACCATACAGCAGTCTGGAAATTTGATTAAATAAAATTGGGATTTGGTATAATAATTGGTGTTTTAAATTTGGGAGATGTGCATATGAAAAAACATGTTCCCACTTGTAATAGATTTGATATTCATTCGTTTTTTTCGAGGCTAAATAACTCAACTTGTGTTTTCTTTCTTTTTCTTTCTTTCGCTCAGCACACTCCGAAACCAAGCCTCTCTTCTCTGCCCTTTAAGTTCCCCTCCATATACACTAAAATAACAAAGCTACAGTGTAAAATGAATCGCCGTAATTAGTATGCAATTTTATTAGATCATGTCAGCATCGACTCTGCAATTTGCGACGAAATGGTGACAATAAAACACGTCATGAACGGAAATCTAGCCACGAACCAGATCTCAAGTGCGTATTGAACGCCATGCTCGCCATACACAACACTGGATTTAATTTACTCTGGTTTAACGGCAACGATGAAGTGCATAGAGGGTTAGGATTCAAGGCAGTTTACACATTTACAGTAAAGAGGTCACAATTCGGCAGATACGTCTTTAGAAGCGCTTAGTCTTTTTTTTAATGAAATTAACTTTTATAACAGGTTCTCACTGCTGTCTCGTCCGCTCATCTAGCTTTACAAGACCATGTAACAAGCGAACCTATTAGAACAGTTGCAATAGCATTAAACAAGTGCTGTTTGCTTCTTTTTTTTCTTTTTGTTGAATTGAAGAGTAGTTTATGATTGTTCGATGCTCTCAAACAGTCCTTATGTTGGAGGCTCCGTATCGACATGCCAAGCAGCAATGATCTGCCATTTTCAGCGGAGAGCATAGCATTCGTCGTGGAAACGACACGATGAACCTCGGAATGCTCGCCAGATAGGCTCTGCTATTCTAATAAACATGGCGTGTTTCATTACATGAGACTTCCCTCTTTTTTGTCATGTTTAGTGTTAGTTGTGGCTGTCGTACCTGTTCGTCCCAGTGTGGAAGACCCTCCTCTCCCACTTTACGACCACCGTCGTGTCGCAGGTTATTCTCTTGCACTTTTTTTTCCACAAAAAAAACTTCTTCCACTTCTTCAGCTCGTCGACTTAGATCTTAATAGTGATATTGACACAAACAAAAACTGGAAAAAGCGCATTTAGAATACCGTTTGTGTCCTTTTAACTACTTTACTCACGTTTCTAGTCGGGTTATTCCCAAATAGTTTAATTCCAAAGACGGAAAAAATGTGTTTTTGTTTCTTTTCCCGCAGACTGTGTCATTTGTATTTACACTGTGTTTTGTTTAATGCAACGCTGCGCGAAGACCAACCCAGGGAGGCTCGAGGATACTACAGCCACGGCAGCACGGCGCGCGGCTGTCAGAACAACGCACACGTGAAATTAACGAAGTGTCGGTTGTGAAGAAAAATAAATAGTCGGTTCTGCTGTCTCTACAGTGTAAAACTACAATTAAACTAACAGCGAGTCAATTAAACCTTGATATTTTTCGTCCATATCGTCCTTTTCTTTTCGAAAAATAAGGGTCTCAGTTGGTGAAACACCTTTCCTCTTTGCTCTCTACTCATCCCTCGCGCTGTCCCAGCCAGCAGCTACTGTAATAACAGTCTGTGCAGCTCAGACACAGGAACAGTGAAAGCGGGAGAGCGCGCGCCGGCAAAACGGAGACACAAGACTGTCCTCTGTTACTGCTGTCCTCTGCAAGTGTGAGCCGGCGCGAGCTCATCTCCTCTCGGTAAAAGATGATGATACGCCAAGCGAGGCAGAAACGGAATGCTGGGGATCCCCTGCTGCGTCCAATCCTGACGTCTCTACCGCTGTGCCGGCGTGTGAGTGACTCTGCGTGCGTGCGTGCGAGTGTGTGTGTGCGTGCATGTGCGTGTGTACGTGTGTGTGTGTGTGTGTGTGTGTGTGTGTGTGTGTGTGTGTGGACATGAATGGCCGGTAAAGGTGGTTGCTGTGGATGGTACGGAGTCAGCCGTGACTTTGAACTGCATGCCCTGACTGTGACGGGGGACGGCGGGGACACACCCGGTTGATGAGGAGTTAATTTCCGCTTTTAGTCTGACTGTCCAAGCAAAACTGTAAGACGGTGTAAAACTGACACATAAGAACCATACCGCCACGCTAATTCATATAATCGATGTTTATAAAAATAAACTATATTTTTTATTATTTTCACCACTTAGCTATGGGGAGAAGAGTTCACAAGTAAATAATATTCCAGTAAGTGTTCAAATAATGTCAGTGTGAGTTGACACAGTCAAACCTAGTTACTAATTCACCATAAACGCATAAAAAAGGGCTTTCTGCCCTAGAGAAAGTTGGCTGTGTCAGTATGTAGAAGTATTCTGTTTTTACAGACAGGCAATTCTGCTACACGGAAACAGTTAACTGAGAAAAAAGAATGTAAAAGCCTGAACAGAAATATCACTTAGTGAGTCATGTATTAAATGACTGCTACAAAATGCAGAAGAGTAATGTACTTCATAACCTTTTAACTGATCAATGGGGGACAAATTGTCTATGATATATTTTGAGTAAAAAGCAAACATAGTGTAATAATTTAACAAGTGCCTATTACTTTTATGCTGGTATCACTGTTTTTTTTTTTACTGCTTGTAAATATATATATTTGCTATTATTTCAGTACTCTGAGAGAAGCCATGCAAAATGTCATTGTACCTGAGTATAATAAGTAAAAATAAGAAAGATCACTCTGATTATGATAGTGTATGTCTGTCTCAGTTGGACTTTGTACAGGAGACTCCGAACTAAACTTTAAGATTCTGGGGGAACAATAAGCTTCAGTGTGTAATTCATGTTGCATTCAGTTGTTAATTGTGTGGACGAACAAGAAGAAAGCTTTCGAAGTGTGCTGCCTTCAATGAATAGCTGAGTTCCTCAAGCTTTCCTTCCTACCTGCATTCAGCATAGAAATTAGTATGCTTCTGAAATACAAACCAGTTTTAAGGTGTGTTATGATGTGCTTGTTGGCACATTCAAGTTACAAGCCATACAAAAGATATGTATCAAAGAAAACAATGGGAAAGAACACAGCAAGGTGCAGACCGCTTAGTGACCGCTGTAATGCAAAGAAAACCAAAAATTACAAAACAAATTATTATATCAAAAAATATATAGTAGTGCTAACAAATGTGTGTCGATATATATGAATAAAATATCATACATCTTCATACACTTTGTACCAACAATTAAAAAAACAAACACATAAATGTAATAATTGTGTTATAATATTATAAAACTACAAGGGTTGGAACTTTAAGAGAGAAACATAATATTGTTTGATAGTATAACATTACTTCAATATTGCATGAGTGATGCGTAAATTATAAAATGTTATATTTTGTAATACAGCAGTCCTGTAATAATTACTGAGTGAAATTGTAACTGTGTCAGAGGAGTTGATATTAATTGTTCAAGAGACTGCTGTGAGAGTGGACTTGATCATGTGATGTGCATCAGTGTATCCACCCCTTCATGTGCTCCTTCTGTGGCTGCAGCTCATTTGTGAGCGAGTTAGTGCTCGAGGGAAAACAGGGGTTAAACATAGCAAACAAAGCAGTAATAAGTTGTAGAGGACGGAGTTCACTGAACTTCTACGCCTTTGGATTAACTGTGTTCGAGAATGAAAACAAAGTAAGTGCATATTTTATCTGCCCTCCAGGCTGCTAATTAAATTGACCCGAGTTAATGTAACAGTTGTGGATTCGAGAGTTTTAGGTGTTTAAGGTTCACATTGCATGCACATTGGGATCAAGGCCTTAACTGAAATGTTACATACATGTGACATTTGCAATCTCTCCAGCTAAATGGCTCCTCAGTTATGTAGGAGTAAATTGTTTGCACAGCTACTTTTGCCATATTGTAGAGCAGAGCAGTATATGATATGTTATTTCAGGATCAGTTATGTGATTGTTCGATGTGAATTCGGTTCAGAGTTGTCACAAGTGTCTTATTGTGTTTAGGCTGTACAACTCTCTGAGCTGAAATTAGAAACCCTGTAGTATAGGAGAAAGATGACATTGAGCACAGGCAGAGAAGATGGATATGTGGGATATTTCCTAACAATAAGCAATCAATATCCATTGATATCATCACATTAAGAGTGGAGGCGCAAATAGTCTGCCCTGAAAACTATCCTGTATTAGTTTAGCCTGTATGCTGCTCAGCACATAGCCTCAAGATTATCCGTATTTCTTGGACTACAAAATGGTAAGAGGAAGTTCTCCGTCCGCTGCCTTTGATCAACACATCGTTGCCATGGCTACTGCACCTGAACCACTCCTCTCACCTACATAGTTTGAGGGTGTAGTTTTTGTTTGTCTTGTAATACATTTCATTAAGTTTCTGATATTTTTGCTCATCTGTACATGAGGCAAACAACATATTAGAAAAACCTTTAAATATTATTCGATACAACAAAACCACAACCTCAAAACATAGTGTCAAACTCAGTCAATACACCAACACGTGAAGTAGTAGCCCAACAACAAACTGACTATTTTATATGTTTACTGCAGGGCTATTGTATTGCTAATGTATTACATCATGCACATGTTATATTTCAGTGTCATTGTAACATCTTTATT
>CALSCE010003134.1:1266783-1271671 GCA_943593645.1 Bovichtus variegatus
GATATATTTACTGTATATTTTTTTACTCCTCCTGTGTAATGCCTGTCAGTCAGTCAGCAGGGCAAGAATATGTCAATTTAAACCAAACTGCAGAAACTCTGATCTCCGGTCAGAAAACTCTGCTGTGTTATAATCTTCAGGTGGAGCTGATCATCTGTGTTTACTGAGCACTGATGTTAATGTTGCGTTACTTTGTTTATTGGACTAAATCCGAAGTGGCAGAAACTAGAAAACTACGCATATTCGTCTCGTCTTCCCGGTGACGGCGCAGCCAGGAGAGCAGCCCGCCGGGGAGGAGAGAGGTCGCAGAGCCGGCACTCTGCAGCCGCCTCCGTCAGACGGAGCTCCAGTCAGTGGCCATAGAGACTTGAGCTCAACAGAACCAGAAGTAGCCCTGCAGTCACAGCCGGCTGCTGGACCTGTGTAACAGCAGCTACAGGGAGTCTGCAGCTCCCCGTGCTGAGGCTGAACTCCAGCTAACTGCTAACTGAAGCTACGCTGTTTCCTGGGGCTCCTGGCAGCTGTGAGGACGGAGAGAGGTGGTGCAGGTGGTTTTCTCGTTTCATCCACTTTGAATGTAATTCCATAAACAAACTATAAAACAGACACGGAACATAGCTGTAATATTTACAAGAGTCAGGCAGCTGTACTTCTTCTCCCTCTGTACTGAGGCAGACTGGCGCTACACTGACTCACTATCACCTCTAGAGGAACAAGTGGTATTACAGGCTGGATGGAGTTGCGCTAGTCAGTTAACATGCTAACTTCAGGAGATATCTCTGCAACACAACACATAAACGTGTTTGAAATATTACATTGTATATTGAAATATACACTATTTTAAGTTTAAATTCTGCCATATCTTGCACATCGAACCTTTAAGGCTGAGGCGTTCAGACCCTGCCTGAGACTGACAGCTTATGTAATTTCTCTGCACTTGCCTAACTCAAACCTGAAGCCAGTGTGAAGACATGAACAACAGTTCACTCGATAGTCACTGAGCACCAACCAACAGCCAAAATAAAACTTAATTCTGCCCAAAATAAGAAAATAAATGACAATTAAAACACTATAAATGCAGGGGATATAAACTGTATGTATGAGAAATACTATGAATATCTGTACATTTTAATGCATTTCAGTACAGACATACAACAAACTACAGCCACAAAAAATATATAGTTATATATAGATATAGTTTCTACAAAAATGGAATTGTAAATGTATCACCTTTAAACATTAATACGTTGTATTTACTTGTGTAAAGGCTCATGATATTATAAATACACAACCAATTGGGCCCACCATGTGTCAGATGAGAGTCAAACCAATGCCGACCTCCAATCTGGGTAAATATTATACGTATTTCACTGTTGGATGGATTTTTGTCAGAAAACAGAGTAAAGTAAAATACAAAATAAAGAGTTTCCTTTTTTTTGTACTTCTTCCTTTTCTTCTTTATTTTCTTTGGAGATAGGTTTGTTTCAATATTATTTGTGTGAAAAGATCAACAATCCGTGTACGAATGTGTAATCTGTAAATATAAAACACCTTCCAAATACTCAAGCAAATTCCACAAATAAAATAAATATATGTGTGAATACATTAACTTGATTCAGAAATAAATGAAGAGGATTTGTGAATATCTTCCTGACATTTTCAACTTTCGAACAGCCATTTGTGAGTCCAAATCTATAGTTATGGATTTGCAGATTTTTTAAACAATCTTTACGCAGTTGGCAACATATTCTCATATATTGTTGGATGAATGATGAGCATGGACTTGTCTGACACTGTTTTTGACTGGTTTTCCAGCCAATTTATCAATTCTGTCTTTAACAGTGTTGTCAGAGAGTGGGACGGTTTTCTCTTTATCCACCACCTATGGGCCACACAGCCTCTCTACCATTCTCAGGCAGGCGGGTTTGATTAGCTGCTCTTCAATATTATGCAGGTTTTTAGCCATAGCAATTATTAGCACAGACTCAAATGAGTGTATTGTAAATCACTGCCTGCTCTTTCGAATGCTTTTCTGATATCTGTGGATCTTTTTGACAGTGCCAACTGCTTTTTCCTCTCAAAGAATTCCTGACATTTATCAATAGTCTCTGGGGGATTTTAGTTTCCCAGTGTCGTTTCATTTGGCTTGGCTTCTAGCTGTTGTTAGCTACCGTAATTTCTGGAATATTCAGCGCATCTGAATATAAGCCGCACCCACTGAATTTTTAAAAAATATGTATTTTGTACATAAATAAGCCGCACATGTCTATAAGCCGCAGGTGCCTACCGGTACATTGAAACAAATGAACTTTACACAGGCTTTAACAAAACAAGGCATGGAACAAAAATAAATAAGCCTTTAAACGCCTTCAACTTGAAAGCTGCATCATATGCCTTTCTCCGTGTCTTTGCCATGATGAGGGTGACAAAATGACTACCGTAATCAGAATCGTGACCATTCATAATGTCCGCTGTTTAAAATGTCCGCTGTTCATAATGTCCGCTGTTCATAATGTCCGCTGCTGAAGACATTCCAAGAACTAATAATGCAATTGAAGGTTGGCATAATGTTTTTAGAGGTTCATTTGGTACACTGAATGAAACACCGAGAAATTTCGTAAAAAAGTTAATTACCGTAATGAATGGGAACCATCAGAATGATGGGAAGGTTGAGCGCGCTCGATTTACGTCACATTATGTGACGGTGCTCAGTTTTTTGGCGACATGAAGCTTGTGAAAGCGGGAAAAATCCATAAATTAGCCGCGTCATTGTATAAACCGCGAGGTTCAAAGTGTGGGAAAAAAGTAGCGGCTTATAGTCCGGAAATTACGGTAGCTTCTTGCAACTGTCCTTTAATAAACCCAAAGTTAAGGTAGCTCACGAGATATAGCCTTACTTTCTTTTTTAATAATGATGAGTTATCTGCACGTTTCTCAGACACATTGCAGGAAAAATGAGGATGAGCTGCTTGCTAGCTGACCTGACCAAGGGATTGACAGCGCAGGTCATAGAGGTAGAGAGGTCATAGAGGTGTGGCCTACTACGGTAAGTAGCCGACTATTTTTGAGTGAATTTTTTTATGATTTTATACATACATGTGCAAATCTCATTTTGACAAACCTCAGAGCAGACAAATCCTGGCGCGCTCCCTGTGATCTTTGGCGCCCCCTCTGTGATTCCCAGGCTGATCCAGCATACACTCGTATACATTTCTGTTTGAGTATTAAAAGCAAGAGGATGCTTGTGGGCAACTTTCAGATCCCTTTATAAGCGGTGGGCTTGCGACTGTAACAGGGGTCGTTTTCCTATTTTTTACCAAACTGCACACAACGGCCCTGTTAAAACCTCTTATTGCCACTGCGCTGATTGTGGTGACAGCTAAAGTCTTGTGTGTTTGATGATGTTGATGGACTAATGGCTGACAGTTACACTCCAACTGAGAAGCACAGACAGCTCCGACGTTGATTTAGAGATGATTTATTTGCTAATAAGCACTTTAGGATCTGGGGGATATAAGCCCGGTCTCAGTAAAACTATTCACTATAAAATAAAATAAAAGTCAAAGGAAACTTACAATACTAATCAATGTGTCAATTTTGTAGCCAAGTTCAATAACTGTTAATTATCTAATTACAGGACCAACGGTCAAACCTGGACCAGGATCAAAGGTTTCGAGATCTAATTAGTAATTACACATTTATATTATAGAATTAGTACACATAAATAATCACTCTCCATGTCAATAGAATTACTTTTTTTTCTTAGATCTACTATATATTAGTATTACCGGATTTTCATTAAACAGTCACAAACACTCACATGGGAGATACAAGCTTAGACTGACTTGTTCCCCTGGTGATTCACCTGAATGAATACATGAAAATAAAAAAAAAGTTTGAGTTTGCTGTCCCTCAGTGACAAGATGCTGCCAACTGAAGAAGCAGCTTGCAAGCCCACCGCTTCTATAGGCAGCTGAAAGTCAGCCACAAACATTCTCGTGTCTTTAATACTCAAACACAACTGTATACGAAAGGGTGTGGCAGATAATATACATGAGAAAATAAAAACACACTAATAATCACTGTCACATTAACATAATATTGTCGATCTAAACAAATATACAAATAATATTGAAACAATTCTATCTCCATATTGTATTTGGTATTTGGAAACACTGACAATAAAAGATGTGGTATGTGAAAAAATGTGCATGTAAGTGCGCAAACCTGTTTGTAGCCTTGATAATATGTTAATGTATATCAAATACTCCTCATTCACATTATCACCTTTATTTTTGCCAATAAAAGACTCAACGCACACTCACATTCATTTATGCATGCATATACACACGCGTCCAAATACTAAGACACCCACTGACACACCACAATCTGACTCACTGACACACTGACACAACACATCTGGGGACATTTCCGAAAGAAAAATCATGCAGATTTATTCCTCCTAAGGGTCAAAAAAGAGAGAACCCTGGGGAGAGAAAGAGGGAGAGAATGAAGATGAAAAGAAAGAAAAACAGGAAGTAAACGATCAAAAAAAGGGTAAATGAAAAGAGAAGTACGGAATAGGAAAACAAAGGGACAGTAAGAGAGTAAGACTGTTGTACAGGACTTTTGGCCTGTGAGGAGCTGTCTGTGCACATGAATACCCTGGAGGAATACCCTTTGACACACAGACACACAGACACACACACACACACACACACACACACACATGGACACACACACACACACACACAGACCATGGTCTGTGGTCAGGCTGTGTGCTGTGTACCATAGAGCGAAAAGGACAGGTGTGTATTCAAGCGAAACCTCTGTCACTGTCAGTGTGTGTGTGTGTGTGTGTGTGTGTGTGTGTGTGTGTGTGTGTGTG
>CALSCE010003134.1:1279091-1311943 GCA_943593645.1 Bovichtus variegatus
AGTAAGTAAGTGAGTGAGTAAGCAAGCAAGCAAGTAAGTAAGTAAGTGAGCAAGCGAGCGAGCGAGTGAGTGAGTGAGTGAGTAAGTGAGTGAGTAAGTGAGTAAGTAAGTATGTAAGCAAGCAAGCAAGTAAGTAAGTAAGTAAGTGAGTGAGAAAGTGAGTAAGTGAGTGAGAGAGAAAGTGAGTAAGTAAGTAAGTAAGTAAACAATACTTTTTCAAAGTGTCATGCACCAAAAGGTGCACAGCCGACATAGGCTTACAAGACACTACAAAACATAATAAATAGGAGAAATAACAAAATACAGGTCACACCTGAAAAGAGGTGTACCTATAACAAAAAACATCTGTGTTAGGAAAAGAGTCTGCTGAAACACTGAGGGGGTGTTTTGGATGTGTTTTTGAGGCGGGGTAAAGGATTAGACACTGTGCACAGACACCTGGACTCAACACACCTCCCCAATAGGATTCATGATAATTCATGGATTTCTCTTCTGCTTTTAATACTGTACACACACACACACCCTACTGCAACGCCTGGTGGAGCCTCAGGTAAATGGATCAAGGTTTTTTTTTTTTTTTTTTACAGTACAGGCAACAACAGGTGCTGGTAAATGGTTTTAGATCTACTAAGTTGATTTAAAACACAGGGCTCCCTCAAGGTTGTGTTTTATCCCCCATTCTTTCCTCTGTTCACACCAACAACATCTACTGCAGCAGTGAGGGGATTACACTTTTAAAGTATGTGGATAACATGGCTCTAGTTGCCCACCTGACTGGCAACAAGGCTCTGTCTGAATACCATCTGACAGTAAACAACCTGGTCAGGACATTTCGGGAAAAGCTCCCTTGAGCTCAACATCTCCAAGACAAGGAGCTGTGCTATGTGAGCAGGAAGAAAACAAACTCACAACAACCAGCTCTTCTCCAAGTCCTCAGTATCAAAAGCCAGCTGATAGTACAAGTACCATCATTTAAGTACCTTGGGATGGAGATAGTTAACTTGCTGTCCTTTTTCCAGCACACAGAGAAAGCCCAGCAGCACCTCCACCTGCTGAGGCAGCTCATGACTTTCAATGTCAGGAAGGACATTTTAACCCTGGTTTACAGGACACTCATTTAGTCGATACTCACCTTTAGCATGTCATCCTGGTACAATGCCCTCACTACCAAACACAAAAACAAAATTCTCCTACATAGGCCGGCAGAGTAATTGTTTCAGCCCAAACTCCCCTATCTGAACTCTACGGCCGGTCAGTGATCAGGAATGTCCCTCTGGTCCAGCCGGACCCCTCACACCCCCTCCACCCCCTCCACCAATCCTTTCGGTTATTGCCATCAGGTCAACTCTACAAAGAAAACATCTACCAAGAAAATCACTTTATTTGAAGGCCACATCTGCAGTGCAATATTAAGACATTCATAGCAAATTATAATGCATTTATAATGTTTCATGTCTACACTCATAAAAATACATAATGCTTTTTTGATGCACTATGTCAACAGTCATATAACATGAATTTGACTTATAATGAATTCTAAGTGACGCATGGATGCACTTGACTAGTTATAAACTAGACTGATGGGCTTATAATATGATGGTTTTATAAGTTATCATTGTATGTGTTGAGTAAAGTGACGTAAATATTGATGCATTTAAAATGTATTTACCACCAACAATGAAACATTATGATGAAGCATACATTATTATAGATGCATCAATATGCAATTCACTTTGCCTCTCACAATGATGACTTCTGAACCTGCATGTACTATTAGAGCATACTATGAGTCCATGCTACGGTTGATTGTTGTGGTGTGTATAGGTGAGTATATGTAGGTATAATGTATTATAGAACCATCAGTCAACCTCTAGTGAAAAACTAGTCAAGAGTGTCCAAAATACATTTATAGTTCATTATAAGTCACATCTATAATGTTTTATGACTGTTGATATAGTGCATCACAAAGCATGATGTGTTTTTACGAGTGTAGTCATGAAACATTATGAATGCATTATAATTCATTATGAATGCCCTCATAGTGCACTATAGATGTGGTCTTCATAGAAAGTCTTACCAACACCACCGTGAACAATCAAAATAGTCATGGCCTCCATTTAGGCCTAGCCTGCACACTCTCCTCCCTCCCCGTCTGTGTGTGTGAGTGTGTGTGTGTTTGTGTGCGTGTGTGTGTGTGTGTGATTGCAGGAGTGGAGACAGGTGTGTGTGGGAGCCAGGCTACCAGCTGCCAACAATCCAATCACCTCTGCTATAAAGCTCCGGTCCTGACTCCGCGTCACCAGATCGTAGACTTTATTCACAGTCGGTCAAGGTTCTAGCTCAGTGAGTAGCTGTTCTGCCAGTAAATTCTGTTCCTAATCCCTGTTTTCCTTGTGCCTGCAGTTTCCTCCAGCCTGACTCCTGCCTCTGTCTCCAGACCTTCTCCCTCTCCTGGATCCTGTCCCCACTCTCCCTGCCCCCACCCCCCCTGCCCGTCTCCTAGTTCTCCAGCCTGCTCGGTCCCCCCTTGGCTTCAGCACTAAACCCCATCCTGCCTGTGCCTTTTTCATTCCCTGGCTCCACTCTGCACAGGACCCCCTGTAGCTCAAACTGAACTGTACCTATTAAATATGATTACTTTGCCCAACTCTTTGCCTCCAGCCTCTGTTCTGCACTGGGTTTCCCTGGTAGCCGTAACACTTTTCCCTGACCTATTTACACTGTCCGTGCAATGCCCGTTTGGGATGTGCTGAAGCCGCTGCTTGTTGGGTTTTGAAGTGAGTCTATGGACGCCTTTACGGTAGCAACGCTACAGTCTACACATCTTGAGTGCAAAAGCTTCCATGAAATTGTTAAATGTTATGGCCTCAATAAAGTCAGTCCCATTAAATGTGTATGTCCCAGGTTTGATAAAAGCTTTGTAAGGAAGTCTAATTGCAAATTAAAACAAACGTCCTGCATTTGTACACCAACTAACCGCTTAGATTAATTAAAGAAACAGCCGCATTTTGTTAATAACAATTGTGTCAGTATCACAGAGTGATATTTGTGTTTTGGTAAAACAGCGCCCCTTCCAATCCAACAGTAACCGTTCAGGCAGAGAGTGGTACTGCAGCTCGGGATAAGGCGAGAGCCTTTCAAATCAAAATGATAAAACATTCAGAAGAAGTTCTGTGAGAAGTTGATGAGGGAAAAGCAGGAAGACACCACAGTAACTGTAGAAAGCACTGTGTTGTGTCGAAGTGGTGTTAGTGAAAAGAAAGTCACTCTCGCCGGACTGCTTTCACTTCTGTCCATTTTAATTTGACGAGAAACATGATGATGTCCTATGAGAAGAGGGGTGAATATCTGGACAGAATGAAAATAATACCTTAACACGTGTTCTTTGGTGGGATATGTGTTTGAGAGATAGAGAGGATTGCTGCCAGAAGAGCCGCTGCGGAGATTACTCTGAGCAGCGTGCATGGGAATAAATTACAATATAATAAATGTATGTATATTTCTCGGTTTCCCCCTGATGGCCTGTGCAGCAGCGGGTACCTGTACCGTAACGGTACAGATAAACGTCTAACGTGTTCTCTCACTCTCTCACACACACACACACTCAGTTCTATGACCGGTAACGTAACAGCACGGACAGGTGCGCTATTCTGTGAAAGCGACGTCTCGAACGAGACGTCTTGTCGTGGCCGTCAGCGGACGAGGCCGCGCTGTTGTTTAGGATTTAGAATTATTTGCATTGGCACTGAATGCTGCTATTGGATGTTTATTTGTGTTTATTTTAGGTTCATTGCAGCTACTGTCATTTTTTCCTTCTCTTTAATTTCTTAGTTTTCTATACCAAGTAAGATCTATAGAGGAAAGAAAAGTTATTTTCATCACAAACTTCAAGTTCTGTTTTGCTCATCAGTAACTGACGATCAGGAAAATCTTTGGCTGTATTTCACAGTGTAAATATACTTCAATAAATACAGATGTTGGAAGATTATTTTTTAGTTTCTGTGTATGTGGTCTATCAATGCTATTCTAGTGTCAGTAGGCCTTTATAAAACATGTTAGCACAGTAATCTGGTCATGTAGGGACCAAAACTGAGTATATGTAGATTGTCTCACTGGGATCTAGGGTTAGGAAAACATACCAGTTATGCTGGGAGTCACTACAAAAAAAGCCCATGACCCATTTTTTGGTCCTGACCCATCATTAAAGGCCTACAGCAATGAGGACAGTGAGAACAGGAAAGCATTGCTTTGAATATTTAAGTGGAATAGAGGGCTATCCTCTGTGATATATTGAATCCCAAGCCAAGCCATTTGACGGCTGCAGTATTTGAAGAATCACAGGAGGGGGCCGCTTGAAAATCCCCTACTGTGGCGGCTCTTTAAACTTCCTCAGCCAGGGACAAAAATGGAATAAATTTTGCTTCTCCCATGGACTCAAGCTCATTAGGACGCTCTCTTGTTATGGTGGGTTCTACCAAAAACAGGGACCATGACCCACTTTTGGGATCTCCACTTATAATATGAAGAATTATTTCACTTTGACAACAAGTCCAATTGCAGTACCCTACACAGAGTGCCTCTGTTGGCTGTACATCTTTCTACTTGCACATACTGGAGCAGGGACTTCTTATTTCTTCTTGATCAACCTTTTCAAACATGCAAAGATTGCTTCAAAGATTTTCCAGAAGTAAAACTGTAAATATTATATTATTATTATTATTATCCATAAAAATGAGTGTAGGACGCAGGATTTCCAAATAATGAAATAAACCGCATAACTACTGATAACTGGAAAGTGCATGTTGGTGGGTGACTGTTGTGAACTTCTTAACTTGATTAATATTTCCATATATTTCCATTAGTTTATGCTTTTATGTAGATTTTAATATATTGATTTATGAAATGTTTTTTATTAGTATGTGTTAAATGCTGTTTTGTCTGCGTTCTGAGCTCACCAAAGTAAGTTCCTGATAAAGTTTTGTTGTAATGGCAACATATTTAAATTTTCTCAATACTGTCCTTCTTTTTGAAATGTGTGGTGGAATATTTGCTTGGAGACAATGTGCTACATTTAAAATTACATTAAAAGTGGCGTAGAATCACTTTAATTTTGTATAAAGTCAAAGATGTCCACTATATATATATAGTATATATAGTAATATTTAATAATTCAGTATGAATACAGGCGTGATGGTAGTATTAATATATTTGCTTGGTGTATTGGCATGTATGAATAAAAAAGCAAAGCCCACAACAAGTAAAATAACATTACAAAGAATAGTAATGATGTTGTGGCCCTCCTCGTTGGTTTACATTGATAACCATAATAATCATACCATTGACACTAATACTTTTTGGAAAGGTTATACATTCACCTTCTTTAAAAATGCTGATTATCATGCCAAATAAGAAATCCAAAATCAGTGTTTTTCCTGGAGTCCTATCTTTGTCAAAGCACAAAAGCCTCTTTAACAGTATGAAGGAATGCTAATTTGTAACGTTGTCCAGATAAATCCTGAAGCGTCAGAAGCTCTGTAGTGCACATGACACATCGCAGAGAGAATTAGCAGTTCACTGTGTCTGATTTATTAGACACAGTAGTGAAATTGCATATCTGCGTACATGCTAATGTAGACTCTCTGAGCATATTGTACTACAGTATACAGTTTGCATACCATCCAGATGTGCTGTCTGTGTGTGATTGGCCATGTGTCTGTACTACCTACACTGTACAGACACAATAATACCCTGAGCTTGTCTCATGGTAAAAAGGCCTTTTTCTTTTGAACCAGGCAAATTTCCATGTCCTTGGTGACTCATTGCTTGTTGTTTGGATGCAGGATTAATGGTTTGGTGGGAGTGACCATGTCCTCAAAGTATGAAATATAAGAGGTCACTATGGTTAACCAAGTGTAAGTCCATGGTGTGTAAAAGTATGCAGTGTGGGTATAAAGTTTAGTAGTAGTGTTTCTGACCGACTATACGGAAGTACAAGAGCTTCCATAGCCTCTTTCCATACACACTGGCTTGACTTGGCGTGACTCGGTGCATAGGCCCAGCACTTTAGGGATTTGCATCTCCATTACAACCCACTTGATGGTGTGTGTAACCAGCGGCTTTAAAACTGTGGATACAAACATTTTAATTTTCTATAAATTCTTCACAATAAAAGATCTCCATTATTTTGCTGCCTTCTCTTCTTCCCTGCAGTATGAGTAGACTTGTATTTATTGAAGAATAGCCACTAATAAAACTTGGCTTATTCGGTGATGAACCCATCTTATTTCCCATAAATTCTTCACAATAATGCCCCCCCCTCCGTTATTTTGTTATATAAAAAGCTTTTATTATTAAGCAGAAAAATCAGGAAATGCTGCGTTTCAATCAGCAGTAACTTAACACCTCCTAATACAGCTAAAAATAGTAAATAGTAAAATAAAGCAGATATCTGAAAGTACAGAGAAGGAAAATAAACTTCAAACCAAAGTGATTCAGTTAGAAGCTACAAAAGCACAGAGAGTTGAACACAGAGACACAATCTTTCTCACACACTTACGTTGGTCGTGGTCGGCGAGAGGTCACCGCAAGCTTTGGCCCAACTGCAGTGATGGTCCAGCTCTGGCGTGCCTTGGCACGACTCTGTGCGATAAAACTGGTAATGGAAACGCAAATCAGCACGGCGTGGTTTGACTCGCCATGGCCAATGGAAGAAGCCTTACAGGATTGTCAGTATACTTTATGTTTGTGTGAGTGCATTAGTCAGTGTGTTTGCAGACTTCTGTGATCAATTAGGAGGGGGAGGAATTCTAACATATGATATGATGCAGGGAAGGGGACATTAAGATTGACAGGCCAGACTGTATTGTGACGACTGGGTCCCTGGGGTCCTTCAGAAAAGGCCATGTCTCCAACTCGCTGATGTGATTTCCATAGCTATTGGACCAGTCATAATATTTTAGACACTTTTGGGAGCATTTATTTGATTAAAAGAACAGTTTGCAAGAGAGAGAGAGAGACATAAATAAAGGGAAGAAGATAGCTTCTCTGTGTGTGATCGCACTGACAACAAGAGAGAGGAACACAGATCTTAAGTAAAAAACAGAAGCTGATCTGACCTTTTCCAGTCAATACCAACTTTCAGACTCCATAGGGCCTCCAAAGTATACACATGATAATAGACCTCCATTGTCACGCTCATCCCCGTCTATTTACATCAACTCTACTCAGTGGCAGATTTATTTAGATCTTGAGTTCAACTTCATGGTAGGTTGCGTCTTTACAACTGAAACTAATGAGGCATTCCTGACGCCACATTTAGCCATGGATGGCTCAAATAATGAAATTGTGAAAGATCTGACTGATAGATGTCTATAATGTAAACATAGCTACATACAGTATATGTTTAAAACTTGAGTGAGAACGACTTAAATGAGGCAGAGGTGGAGCAATAGACTGTTGTGCCTGGGTGGCTCTAATACTGACCAGACTAAACAGAGAATTCTCGTGAGACAGCTTCTCATTCTGTAAGAGGCAGAGGCTGAGTGAAATATAAAGACTGATGTTTAATGATGTGTGCCTGAGCTGCTCATCTGAAATAGATTTCAATGTGTTGGATCAAACATTTTATATTCTTCAGTCAAAACCATAAATGCCAGCTAGAGTAGAAACCGGGATACTGTGGCATGTAAACAGCTCATCACTGACCAGCATTGTACTTCGATGCCTGTTACGTGATAGTTTGGGTTGAGATGGAATTGTATCGAATGTGTATGTTGACAGTTTGGAGAGGTATCTGCCATTCTCCAGCATTCTGAGCTGTATAGCCGGGTAGAAAAATAAATACATAAACATTAATCACATTGAGCATAAATTGTATCGCTTGTCTTCGAATGATGGGGAAACTATGAAGAAACCAAACCCCACAGAGAGGGATGAACATAGCAGAGTTCAGGCAGCCAGAAACCAAAGAGGGTTCATCGCCAAGGTAACTCAGTCAGTATAGAAATGACCAAGAGGGGCTCGATGTGAAGGACTCAAAGTCATACCTGCACAGAGCCAGAATCCTGTTTACAGACATGTCATTAACCCTAGATATGATGAACACCAGGATAACACAAACATTGTGAATACTAGTGTACATGTAAACATACTCAACAATTCTTTAATTTGGCTTCATTTAGAAGACCTGGACTGTTTGTTTGGGGATCTCAGTGGCTGTGAAGGTCTGTAGAGTACTTACGTTACTGCTCAGCCCACTCTGGGAGAAATTAATTTCTTCCTCCCAAAAAAAAAAAAAAAAGTTAAAGTTGAATTGTTGAGGTCTGCCCTGCTACTCTGTGTGTCCAATTCGAGTGAAGAGTGCTATAGTTAGTTTTTAATAGAGTTTTGGTGTCACACTGAGTAGGGCTGCTGCATTGGGTTTCTTTCAGTGTTTTGGATTGATCGAGTGTTTGCATCACAAGGTCTGATGGATGTTTGGATGACCTTTTTCAACCTCGAGAAGAGAGAATATATTGCACTGTGTGGAGGTAGCTACTGTTAAAGCACGACTGTGGCCATTAGGTTTAAAGTCAAGACTGGCTTCGACGAGAGAACAAGTATTCTCTGATTCGTTAAACACGGACCTTGATTTATCTTACCCTTTCATTGTGGGGTTTCATGAGTTATTGTGAGCACTTTTATTAGTAAGTCAAAAAGCATAAATTAATGATGCCAAACAAATCATGACCCTAGTTTAAAACATTTTGCAATTATATTAATACATTAAAGAAATGTTCTTCCATTTAACATCACATCTACCTTTTTCTTGTCCCTGCTCCTGAAACAAAGCACTGTCGCCGTCTTTATTGGAGGGACAAAGTTAACAGTTCTTTGCAGCAAAATTTTGAGGAGTTGCAATTTGAACCAATCCATGCACTTTTACTTCATAAAAGTGCTCTCAAGCTCTCAGACAAATGACAGGAACTGCAATTTCCACAAATCATTCCAATTTCCCTGCAATAGACATGATAATGAGAGCACTCATCAACAGGCAATTCACCATAACACTAGTTAACCTTCTGATTCATCACCAGACCTTGGCATGTAGTTTACATTATCAGATCAAGAAATAGACATTCCCATCCCCAGCACTTTGGGATGTTGGAGTTTATCCTGTGGATGTTAAGATTTACTGCTGTGATACCTTTCAAGACTTTTGGCTTTGGTATGATTTAGTTTTTTAGTTTTTTATTCCTGTTATGTGTTTTATAATTTACACTGTGGCATCAAAATTGGAATTTGACCCACACATAAATATATACAGATATATATTATATATATAGTATATATAATATATATACTATATATATTGTATATATAATATATATACTGTATATATTGTATATATATATATATACTGTATATATTATATATAAACACAATTGACAATACAGTTTCTTTCTGAGAACTTAATTAAAATCCAAACAAGGTCCAACAAATACAGGTTTATATATATATATATATATATATATATAGTAACATTTTTTGTGTACTATTTTCAGACTCGGCTTTGGTGCTCTAGTGAGTATTTCTGGCAGCAGTAAAATAAACTACAGTGTTTGCGTTCATGGTAATGAAGGAACACGTCATCGAATGTAACGATAGTTTTTGGACAACAAGGGAGCTCTATGGCACAGAGGAGGAAGATATATCAGGCTTTGATACACACACATTACTTGTTAGTGAATACTTTCACTGTTGGTTTGGTCGTTGCATGTGATTTGTCAATAATGAGAAAAATAAAAGAAATCATCCTCAGACTTATCCTTTGAGTGACTCACCAGAGAGAGAGATGCTTTGACAAGATCAAGTGTTTACCCTTCATGCCAATAAACAGAGGACACACACAATCAGTGTTTTCTGTTTCTGTGTTTTCTTTCTTGCTCTTTTTTCCCGTCACTTTCTTGACTTTCCGTCAACTTCTTTGTGAACTGATAGACATTCAGCAGGTGTGCTGCTCGCTATCGTGGCTGTATAAAGACAACAGTCTGTTGACTCACTCGGCTCACTCAGTGTGTAGCCATGGTAACACAGCTACATTAGGTAACGTCAGCGTTTTGTTGTTATGCAGCAGCGCAGACTACTTCTTAACATTCTTCATTTGAACATGCTTGGTTTAGTTTTAGTAAAGTTTAAGTTAGTTACTTTAGTTAGTAGTTAACTAGCCACCAATGTTTCCTTGCAACATTCAATTTGTGCTTTGATTTATTGTGTAAATACATCACATATTAATGTCCACATTGTACCAAATAGTTTCAGTCTAACTAATAAATAGGCCTGGAAGAAACATATAACATATATATGTAATGTCATCCAGCCTATATTTAAAAGAAAGAAAAGAAAGAAAGAACATCAGCTGACAGGACTGGTGCTAAGGAACATTTGTTTCTTTTTATAGTTTGAATTTGTTGACTTTATTATTTATTATTTAAAAAATTAACTTAACTTAACACATTTTAATATATATTTTAGTATACTGTTTTCCAAGTAAGAGATGTGTTGTTAATTATTTTCTTTTCTTTTCTCTATTGTGTGTTTGTGTTCATTTAGTTATGAGCAGTGTGCAGAGAGAGAGAGAGAGAGAGAGAGAGAGAGAGAGAGGGAGAGAGAGGGAGAGAGGGAGAGAAATCTGATCACATGTCAGCGCTGTTTGGAAAATGAACACCAGACATGACAGATCACTAACGGTTAGTCGAGGTTCACTTTTATATTTTTACAATTCCAGTTAATTTGAGTTCAAAAGAAAAGAGCACTTTGTTTTGTGAATTGCTCTGCAGGGCTGCCTGCAAGCTTCATAAATGTATTTGCTGCATTCTGGTATTATAGTGTAGAACTGAAGGGAAGGTGGAGCGTGTTAGGGGGTTACACAGCCTGGGTGTAAGTTCTGCCTGAGAAGAAGAGTCTGACTGTTTTAATGAGTTTGTCAGGAAGTTGGTTTTCTGAAGGTCTGATTTGATCTGACCGGGGTTTTGGGCCAGAGTTATTCATTGGATTCATTTGGTATTTAAAAGGACTTTATTTTTCAAATATTTCAAGGATCGGACAGAATTGCAAGCTTTTTCCAATTATGGACACATTTTTGCGATTTGCAATTCAAGTTCCACTGTAAACAATTGATCTAAATTAGAATGACACTCTTTAGCAGCAGAACTACAAGAAAGTATGAAAAGATTGAAGCAAGGGTTTGACATTTACACTGCAGGGAATCCACTCATTCTCTCTTTTTGTCCTTCTTACAGCAATAAAGACCTTAGGAAAGTTGTGGCCCTTTTCCAGCAGATAATTATCTTTTAATTGCTGTTCTTTCCCTCTTTTTTCAACCTCTGCCTTTTTCTTCTTCTTTCACACTTTGTTAAATTTCTCTGTGACAAAAGGTCAAAGTGCACCAAGTGTGATGCCGCCGCTACGTGCATGTGTGTAAGATGGACAGATCTATAATCGTGCAGCTCATGCTCCCTGTGCGTGTCATTTGCCATGGTAACTGGTAGTCAAATGGAATGCCATGCGGTCAGTAAAAAGCCAGAACAAGAGAACGGAGAAAAGATGAAGGGAAATGGAAAGGATGGGCAAAAAGGAAAGACCAGGACAGCTGATAAGTCTGTTGCCTTGTAAGGGTCAATGAAATACTCTTTTCTCTGCTCTCTCCTTCTTGATACAATCATTGTGGAACTGGAAGAGAGAGACAGCAAGATTTGTGTGAGGGAATGTCTGTGCTGATTTGAACGTGTGTTTCAAAGAGGCGAGTCTGTTTGTGTGCATGTGTGTTCAACACAACAATAAAAGCTATGCTTCTTTGAATGTGTGAGATTGTGTGAGCATCTCTCTCACTGTCTGGGTCAAGCGTCCTCTCTCTCAGCGTGCAGTCTCGACGCCGCGCCCCGCTCCCTACCCATAATCCTTTTCTCCCCAGGCGCTTCACTCTCCCGCAACTCGCCCCCACGCTGAGATGAAGTTATCACACTAAGCACACTACCCTTGCTTGTCCAGCCCTGTGTGTGTGTGTGTGTGTGTGTGTGTGTGTGTGTGTGTTTGTGTGGAGGTGTGTATTTTCCCAAAACCTCACCCAGTATTACTTGGTCTGCTCTTTCTGTGCAAAGGTTCTGCAGTCGGACACGTCTGTTTACTGCATAATAAGGCAGAGCTGCTACAAACATACTATTCATATACACTAACAGGAAAAGAGAGCCTATGAATACTCTCACTCGTCTCACTTAGCACACACACACACACACACACACACACACACACACACAAGGTACAACGTGGTACAAAGCAGCAATAGTGGGGTTTTTCTGGCCTTAGTTGAACGTTGTTGGTATTTACATGGAGGTAAGCCCCTCCTACTTTCAGGCGCATCTCACGCTAGTGATGCGAATAAACACAAACGATGCCAGTCAGGTTTGAACGCCCCATTTAAGCCTCATCAGGAGTTGGGCTAAGAATATAAAGTCCGTCCAGTGGATGATGCTGAAAGAAATGCCATGGGGGTCATGAACATTTTATTTAACCACCCACACTTTTGCCAGGAGAATTCTAGTGTTTTCTTTTTACTTTCTCACATATTTTGCGTCACTGTGGTTGTTGATGTTTTTATCGCCCTGTCAAAAAAAAAGAATCCAGGTCGATGCTATGAGGCACAGTTGAGCTACATTCTTGCATGTTAACATGCTCAAATGCCAATGCTAACATGCCAGTGTTTAATATGTATATAGTATTTTTACTATGCTCACCATCTTAGTTGAGTGTGTTAGCATGGTTTTGCTAATAAGCACTAAACACAAGGTACAGCTAAGGCTGAAGGGAATGTTAGTAGGTATTTGCTCATAAACCTAAGTGGAATATGTCATTTTGACCTAAAGATGGAGCTAGAGGAAAAGTAAGGGGTCACCAAACAACAATTCCTCCATAGGGGGACATGGCTATCCATCTAATAGTAATATTAAGTGAAGCTCACAGTAGTTTACACTTAAGGTCATCACTAAAGTTGTTAGGAAAGAGGGTTGGTGCTGTCATCCTCAGCGTAACATGAAGGTCTCTACCAAATTTCATGGCAATCCATCTAATAGTTGTTGAGATATTTCCGTGTCGACCAAGATGGTAGTCCGACCAACAGACAATCCTTACCTACTAGCTACATCACTAGCATAAAAACATGGTGACCTTTTTCAGTCCAATAATGTAATCCTTGAAAATCTTATGTTTAACTTCATTCAGGGTATAATAATCAAACATGTCAGGTCAAGTCAACCTTTTTTATAGAGCCCAATATCACAAATCACAATTTGCCTGAAGGGCCTGTACAATCTGTACAGAGTATGACACCTTCTGTCCTTAGACCCTTGATTCAGGTAAGGAAAAACTCCCCAAAGTCCATTTATTTAAATATGGGTCACAAACAGGGTTTGGGAGTGAGGCATGTGATTGTGCTGAGTACATTTCAAGTAAATCAACCCATTAAATAAAAAATATTTTATTTCCTAGGCTTCTTTTAATTTTTTGCCTGAGTCAGGGAATCATAAAAAAAAATTGCATTCTACCTCTTTGGAACATGCAAATTTATTGCACGTTTTATTGATAATCTAGCTGCAGTTGCTAATATATGTTGCCGTAAACCAATTTTTTATTTATTTCAGGGCATTGGACCATTAAACTGACCTTCATTGTAGTTCTCAGCTCCTGTCGCTACATGATAATGGAATTTAATGTGGATAAGGGAAACGTAAGAAATCAAAGGTAAAATGTACAGACAAATAAAGGTAGAATGGACACAGAATTCTTCACGATTTCCATTTTTCGATTGCCAGCACGAAAGAAAGTAAGCACGTCAGACACAACAAAACCGGGAGGAAACAAAGATAAGAATAGCATTTCTGAGAGAAACTCTGTAGAGATTTGCTGTGAATGCCAAATGTCACCTCTGCATCTCCATAGCTTTGGTTTGTCCTAGTTTGGTTTGAGATGCAAAGTACAGCACTTTAAAGCTGCATCAGGCTTTCATCAGGTGCAAAAACACCATTGTTCTTGATGAGATTGAACCACAAAGTAGGGCTACCACACTAAAGCGCTGTCTATCCAGACTATTTGAGATGCCACAGATTAGTTCTGTTTCCTCTAGTGTTGATATGCTGGTGGTCAATTCTATAACATTTCTTCCTAAACAGCAGTGAGTGTGTCTTCCATCCAAAGACAGTTGTACATCAGATTGTATTGTCTCTTCGAAAAGACATTTACATTTTAGAGATGATCATGAGAGAATGATAATGAATATGAACATCTAGCAGCACACGTGACATTGATCATCAGTTGCAGAAGTTACATTTTTAACTGCATTTGTAGTGTATTTGTTCCTTGTGATTTCACTCTCCTGACTGCTGGAGGGAAAGTGACACAATAGCCCAACAGCACATTTCAACAGGACGAGGGCCATATAGGGTCCAGCATCAGATGTTGTGATAGCCACACTGGCTATGTCGCAGAGCAATGAGTCAATTGATGCCCAATGCACACTGACACGTCTGACAGATGTACAGTAAGTAGTCAAGGTACAGTAGCCTAAAAGTACCAACACGTAAAGTTAATGTGATAAAATTGTTGCTTTTCCGGAAATGTTGATCGCAGCCTCAGATCATCAGGCAGGTCCCCTCTGCTTTGGAACGACCTGACTAAAGAGATAAGGCTCACAGAATAATAATTGTAGTTATTATTATAATTATTATTATTAGTTTGGATAGCTTAAAATGCATCTGTAAATGCCATGATCTGTTATTTTGGATGGAGCTACTGTAAGACTCAGGCTAACCAGCAACGTGAGATCAGAGACTGTTGTGCCCACATCTTTAAAGACCTGGCTCCATCGTGTCGTCCCGGATCATGCTGTTGCACTTCCTGGGACAAAAGGAGGCAGAGTGTGTGTTTACATCAGTGATGCTTGGTGCTCACTCTCAGTAAAAGTTAATGCTCAATGTTTCTCTGATGTCAATTTGTTAATGTTAAGATGCTGACCATTTTATGTGACCAAAGAAATCACCATTGTTTTTGTTGTTTATATTTGTCCCGATGAAAAAAACAAAAACTTGCACTTCAGGAATGCACTACTTTTTTTTGTCTGTTTCTGTTTTGTCATGTTTTTCTTCAGTAGCATAATGGACTAAGGTACAACTTCATTTGTCCAACCTTGTGTTTCAGAAGAACAATTAATGATCCTTGAATCTTTATCTGTACGTAACAGTTAATAGGGAACCCACTCTCAATTCAATACACAGTGTGTACATAACGCATTAATATGTCCAGTAGATCTCGACACTGCAAGGCACCGGCAAGTGTGAAGGCGATCACATAAACGATTGTTGAGAAAATCAAAGGACAGACGTACAAGCAGACTGAAAAAGACTTTGCAGTGGCTCTAATGCAGCGGCTCCCAACCTGCGGTTTGGCAGGCCTATATATCTGGATTTCATTCATTTATGTGACGAAAACAAAATATAATTAATATTTTTAAAGTTTGGATTATTATTTAAAATAGACACTTCACAGAGGATCTGACAGGATAAGGTCACGGTGAAGACCTGAACACAAGCTGCATTATTCACAGAGCCTTCCCTCTCTGCCAAACAGCCTCTTCCTGCATTAGAAAAGTACACAGTACAAACAACCAAAGAGCTAACAAAACAAGGCTCAGCTAGTTAGGGAGAAGAAAACATGGAATTTGTCAAAAAAAAAAGAAGCCTATTAAGTATGTATGATAGGTATAGAAAAAAAAGAGAATTGTATTAAAAGTTCCAAAAAATAACAAACTGATCTCTGATGCAATACTTACAGGAAATAATCTGCTCAAAGTTCATGCACATCGCTTGTTTTACACAAACCTCCTTCAGTTATTGCGTTCACTCACAACTGTACAGTGCACGTTATTGTTATGCATTAAATATAATATGGAATATCTATAAAATATGTCACTTTAGTCAGGGGTCGTCAATTTCATCAATGAGAGAAAAGGGGGTCCCTTAAGGAACAAAGGAATCACTACTCCAATGTATTTGGTTCACTGTGAGAACGGAGCAGGTACAAAACATAAGGCAGGATCAGAGTCAGCTTTTACAGTATTGGTCATCTTCGACATCGGCTTCAACATTTAGACATGTTTCTCAGTTCACTCATCGCCTAACATAAATATAGAAGCTCTTATATGCATAGCCTGCATGTGCTGCTTTTTGGCCATGAGAGACAGGGAACAAGTAGATAGGAAAGAAACCCAGTTGAGGGAAGAAGGAACACAGAGATGTCTTCACACCTGAGAGTTTCTGGTTTAACAAAGTCTGCAGAGGTTTGGATAACAGGTGCCAAATGTCAGAGCTGCTGTTGGCCTACTTTGTCTTGAGATACAGCTGTATGCTCTGTCATAGAGATGGCAAATAAGCACCAGAGGGGGTTTTGAGACACACACACACACACACACACGCGCAAACACACACGCACACAAAAGACATATACATGCCACCAGCGCAAGTGCTATACACACCTATGATAGGCCTGTGAACCTTTTCCAGGCTACACAAGGAAGTGTAATTCCAAGTCAAACATGGGCATATGTACAAGCATCAACACGAACACAAACGCAAGCATACACGCACACACACACACACACACACACACACACACACACAGAGCACGCACAGTGTGATGCCATACCCGGAATGAAGAGTGAAAAATAGGACAGCATGGATACACACCACCCTGGTTTGTTGGTGGGGGATGACTGTCAAAAACTTCTATTCTCTCTCTTGCTTTCGGTCTTTCTCCTTCTCTCACTTCATAGACTTTTATCTAGAGTCCACACACTTTTAAGAAACTGCTCTTTCAACATGAAGAACTCTAGTTCATGCTTTGGAATGCACAGCAGTTATATAAAGAATCCTTTTGCCTTTCTCTTCTCTTGGTGTCAGTTAAATGTTACATAACTTTAAATGAAATCCATTTGATGGAGATATTAGTTAAGTAGCAATAAACTTGAGCAATAACATTTGCTTATGGTAGGAGCTTTGAAAGACATGACCCTATATTTCCAGTGCAACTACGAGAAAAAAACAGTTGTAGTGTATGTTGTCAGTATAGATATGTTCTATTTTAAGGTAGATAAGAACAAGTACAATATGTACACATAAAAACTATAAACACCATCCGTCACAAATGTAGGCATATTATTTATGATTGCCGAGCATGATCGTCTTAGTCAAAGAGAACACTTGCCAGGGAAACCTAAATATATGACTGCTATGTGTTTTTACTGTGGTTTTTATTAATATGTGTCACTTCAGGACAAGTCTTTCATTTTGTATAAGTAATTTATTTGATTGTATGTAATTTATTTGATTGTATCTATATAATAGAATATTATTTATCTGTGTGCCTGTCATGCGGGTGTGTTTGTGCACACATGTCGGCATGGCAGATTGTAAAATGATAATGTACTTTAAATAAGCACATTTTTTAACAAATTTAAAAAATGTTGCACCACTGGTTGGCTTCTTTCCACTTTTGTAGCTCACCCATTTTGTTTTACAACATTAGCATTATCATTAATCAATTCAAATCAATTAATACTCTAATCACAAACTGAACAATTACATTCTGATTACATGAGTAAAATATTGATGGACAGTTTATTGTTTTTAATAACAGATTATAACGTGTTATATACTATACTTATTAATTATAAAAAAAGGATTTGTAAACCTTTAAGATATCGCTTGTAAAACATCTTTGAACACAACATTTCATTATCATTTCATTGTTTGTAAATTTAAAATGCACTAAATTTTAATAAACTATCAATTTACCATTTATTAATGATGGTTATATAAAGTGTTAACATTAAACTTAAAAAGTTTAGCATTCCAACAGGACACCTACTAAGTATCTTTAACCACATCTTCCTGAATGATTGCCCTCTTATTTAATCTTCAACAGGGGGCCACACCTACGTATAATCTCTCACCATCGAGTGCGGTCTGTGACGGTCATGATGTCAGAAGAGCTCGAGGAGTTTTCCTCTGTTCCCTGCTCTGCCATGTTAACCAGCAGGCCCAACTACCAGTTCAGTCAGCTCAATCCAAATAAAGCAAACCTTAATCTGTTTATGGATTTTACATTGCACATGAGCCTATGTAAAAGCCTATGCATTGGGATTGGGTTGGCTATCCAGACTGCCGTAAAGCTGATTGGCTGACCCCCCTCTGCAGGCAGCATTTTAATTGGTTACTCACCTAGTGTGGTTTCCAAGGAAGTCATGTTGTTGTATGAGCTTGTGAAAGAAACATTTTCATCCAAAGCAAGAGGGCTTTCCCATGGCAACATTTTACAGCCAATGAACATGCAAAAGTGCAATGAGGTTACACCCCTGTCCACTGATATCACTTCCTGTTAAGCAAAGGGCTCAGAAGGCAAATTAAGCATGGCCATCGCAGCGGCAATTCAAATCCTGCCGTCTTGCACAGCATCAATCTTGCAACAGCGATGCAGCGATAGCGATATTTGTAGTGTAACTGATGTTTTAACAAAATTATTACAGGCCAAATGTTTTAAGCAATATTAAGGAAACAATTCCAACACAGTTTAAATCTGAAATATTAATATTTATTGTTAAAAACGAGGTTCAAGGCTCAAAAATTTTTAGATCTTACCAGTATGTTCGGACCTTGAGAAGTCAGGCAGTGTGTCTTTGTCGGAGATTATTGTTGTCTTTTGTAGAAAAGAATTACTGTTTGCAAACACCAACATCTGGAGGATAGAGAAAAGGGTAGAAAGAGAAAGAGATGACAACAAATTTGAGTTGAATGATCCGATAAGGATGGGATTTACAAAGTCTTGACACCCTACACCAATCAGAGGCATGGTGACGTGCAGTACGTTTGTCTTTATCCCAGAGAAAGCGAAACATATCACAAACATTTAGTTTCCTCCATTCCTTTACAATCAGTAAATCACATAGCCCAGATGCAAAAACCTTATTGGATTGGACTAAATAATACAGGCCTTCAACTCTCCTGTTACTAAAATTACTGAGAAAAATAATGTCTTTGGAAACTAATGAGTGAAGATGGACTGGAGGGTAAGAAGAAAAGCTTTCTATCTACAGGTTATGAAAGGACGAGTGCTTTGACAAAGCACAGATGACGTGAAGTGTGGGGCAAGGTGGGCTGAAAGCGGTGCTTCGCTGCGCCGTCTTCTCTTGGTGTGCATTGTTATGTGTATTGGGCCTCCGCCTTCATGAGCCATCATGTTTCCAAGCCCTTACAAAATGAACGGTCATGGGAAACTCAGTAGGCAGCGCACAGACTCTGCAGGGAAACCCAGCTCTGCTGGACCCCCCATGGACGAGCAGTGTCTCTCTGTCTCATTGGGTTCCATGGCAGAGTGTCGTCCCTGGGGCAGCCGGTTGGGTTAACCCACCAGAGGGTTAGCAGGCAGTTTATAATGAGCATGTTATGACACTGTCTCATGGTCGATCCTTCACAACTCAGTAATGTGCTCTATATCAGTGTCTTATCTATTTATTGTGTGCCATTAAATTAATTTTGAACAGTAAAGTAGAAAAACCACAGTATTATTGTCATATCACATACAAAATGACCCATATTTTTCATACAATACAATTCTGTCGTTTAGTTAACTTTATGCTCAGCAAAAATGTGTTTTGGGTTCGTTATTTTGATTGCCTTTTCTTTGATGTAAATACAAGTCCACAATGTTCAGAGTTTTTGGAAACATGATAAAAAAGGTTCATGCAAGAAATGTTTGTACACATAATAATGATATTTCTGCGAGATCAGGCGGGGAAAAAAAATTGGTGTCCTTGTAGACTGATTTTTATGACTTCCTAATTACTTAAAGTCCATTTTGTGAGGGACATTTAGATTTAGAAAAATAAAAATGTTTGTGTATGACATTACAATTCCTTGTTTGCTATGAAACATTAAAGCGTTCAGTGAGAACAAAGAGTTGAGAGGCTACTCAACTCGCTGGTGTCTTGACAGCTGAATAAATCAGACTGAATATTAGTGAATATGAATAAGTCCTACGTCAGAAGTCTTTGCTTTGAACTGTGAAGATGTCCTGATGTTACCATATGAAAGCAGCATCGCGGTGTCATGTTACATCACATAGTCCTGAAACATGTTACGTATGTACTTGTCTGTGGTAAAGCTCAATTTTTTTTGTTGGTGTAATCCATGCACTTCAGGAGTCACACAGTTTGACCCCCTACAGAGCCAGCCAGTGTCTCTCTGACAAATGTCATTTCATGCCACAGCCTCTCCGCAGTCAGCCATTTTGGGTCACGGAGGAAAGTTCCGCAGCGCTTCTCTGGTCCAGTATTATTCCATGGCCTCTGCTCACGCTGCAGGTGGCACATCGTGTCCTGATCACTGAATGAAGTTTGTAGCATTGACCCCCTATGGCCTTTAAATGTCCCACTGTCCAACCTTATTCCATGCCATTGTGTCCCCATCTAGGCAGCCATTTTGCAATAAATGAAGGAGAAGCAGCCGAAGCCTCCAGCGTCATTGTCATTTACGATATTGCCTATTTCATTCTACTATATTGCCAAGCTATTCATAGCAAAACAATTTACATTTCAGTGTCCTCTTGTGGACCTTGAATAGGATTAATATCTAGCTGTATACTGCTGTATATTTTTCTTGTATTTATTTCGACAAGATAGTAAATGAAAGACAACATATTGAAACGTTCAGTGTCTGTGTTTTGTATACAGTTTAGAAATGTAATGACTGTTGAAAGGCACATTTTCATGTCGGGCCGACATGCCTTTTGGTCCGACACAACCGTCTTTTTTTTTGTTTTTATCTGACTGGCCAGTAAAACAGGTAGATTGTCCCATTGGGTTTTTTTTCTGAATTGACACTGGACCCGATCACATGTTTAAGCCTCTCCCGAGTTATCAGATCCCTCCAAAGGCAAAACAAGCTCAAACTTCTTAAAACAGAACAGGTACCAGTTAAAGTCTCAGCTATGTAATGTCAGGTCAGGTCAGGTGTAATAACTGCTCTGTGCTACAATGACATTTGTAATGAAAACATCACATTTTACTTTACATTTTTCTATAAATGTCCTATAAGTTAAAATCCCTACATTTGTTTCTTGTTAAATAATTGTATTCAACAAATCTACAGTTCAAACCTCATTATGTATTCACAGTTTATCTTACGTCCCATTGCTTGCTCGCACTACTTCGCATCACTTCACGGGGAACTTGCTTTGCAGCATTACTATAAGTACATACTGTATGTTTGTAAAATATGTAAATACTAAAAGCTAGCATAATAATAAATATAGGCAGAGGTCTAGTGGGCAACAATGGTACAGGTGCAACCTTTATCAAATTTGCAAACATAAAAATATCATAATTTTTTTGTTACTTTTCATTCCTGGCAGCTGAAGCTATCATCTCCAGGACAAAAGAAACCATTCTTTAAGAAGGACACTTTGAACACAACGTTTCAAGAGAGCACTGATTCAGAAAAAGAGTTTAGTCAAAAACATTACAAGAATGTTTCCTGTCTACCTTAAAAGCATCATTTCGTCACAAAGTCAAGATTCCTGTATAAGTAAGGCTCTTACACAATAAGTTGAAATGTTGACGTGAAAAATGATGAATAGTGAACAGTGAATAGTACGTATTTCCTGTCAGTCCTCTGGCCTTTGATTGTGGTTGGAAGAGGGGATTATTTTCCTCAAAAATCAATGTTATCAAAGTAACACAACCCGGATGAGAGCCAGGGAGTGTTAGACAAAACACTATTTATTTATCCAATCCAAGATTTAACAGCCTTTTATGTAAAATACTTCATGTACTGTGAAGTTTCAAAAACCCTGGAGATATCAATAAATAAAAGCCTAGTGTGTTTTTAATCCTTCAAGGTTCACACACTCATCTTTCGTAGTCCATAATAAAAACATTTTTTTGAAACTACAACTTGCATTTTATTGTGCAACCGGTATTGTAGAATGACAATAAATTAAACTTGAGCCATAAATGTGGTCAAAGTAGAGCAGCATAAGCATCCTTAAGACTTGATTTGCCATTTAGGAAAAATGCAAACTTTCTCATAGCTTGTAGCTATAGCTTGGCCTGTATTCATCAGCTTGCCACTGACCAGCTTCTCTGTTTTTGTTATTGCACGTACAGTTTTGTTTGTCTAAATGAGTTCTCTAAATGAAATGACAAAAATATGTTGTGTTTGTAACTGCCCTCCAGGACGACAGATAGAAGTGTTTTCTGATCCAACACCTGACAACATCATTTGTCAGTGCCTTGCAAAACCATGGCTGTCACTGTTAGAAAAAACCTGTTTATAACCTCAATAAAGTTCGGTTAGATTTAGGCACAAAAGCTACTTTGTTAGGTTTAGGAAAAGATCGGTTTGGGTTAAAATAAGTACTTAGGGTTAGGGTTTCTGTCTGTCTTTCTGTAGTTTAGGGACTTCTGTCGTCATGGTTTTAATATTAACAACCTGGGTATTAAGGTTAGGGAAGGACCTTGGTCGTGGTTAAAATAACTGACTGTCTGTAGTAAAGAGGAAACAAACAGCCGTCAAATGTGTTAAAGTTCAATTGTCGATTTATTTATGTTAGTCTGTTTTGGGTATGATTGTGTACCATATTCTGAACATGCAAGTCAGGCAAAGGGAGGAGAATAACTATATAGTTAAGAGAGAGATGGAAAGGTTCTTCAATTCTTTACTTACTGTAAGTATTATCAACCCTTTATTTAAAATATTATAACAGAAGGTATGCATAGGAAAAAGAACCAAAGCTTCACAATAAAAACTAACCTAATTTGTTAAAAAAAAATGTATATTCTAACTAATGTCATGGCTCCACATTGCTACTGTAGTGTCAACATCTAGTGTAGAATTCATCATATTGCATACTTGGACATTGCAAAAACTTGTGGCGTAGTGGAGTAAAAAGAGTAAAATTTTTCCCTGTGAAGTATGAGCATATGGATGTAGTAACTACAGACAACCTGAGAAGGGAGAACGGAGGACCGTGATGCCGGGATGGACTAAGAGATGAAAACAGGTGAGGTGAGGAGATACCATCAACATGCACGAAGGGGAGCATTAAAGCAAGTGTTTGTTCTCTTTTTTCAGTGTGTTTGTGATTCTGATGTCACGGTGCGGTTACAAAGAGGACCCAAGCGCAGTACACACAACAGGCAGGTTGCAAACAAAAAGCAAGTTTTAATAAACAAAGCTGAATACAATACACTGGTATAAAACAAAACTGAAGGATCAGGCTACGGGTAACAAGAAACAGGACAAACTAGGATGGCACAAGGGAACACCAGGGAACACCAGGGAACACCAGGATCAACGCAGGAGGAACATAAGAGGAACGACGACATCATCAAACATAGACGACGAACCGACCAGGAACAACAGGACACGCATGTATATATACAGACAGACAACTAATCACAAGAAGACACAGCTGGAGGAGGCAGCAAAGACACAAGGGCAGCAGGGAGATTAGACGCAGGAGCATCAAATCAGGGCGGGGCAAACAATTCTCAAAAGGCGGGAAAACACACAAAGTCAGAAAGTAAAACGAGACATGGGACATGACACAAGAGGAGAGTTCTTTACAAAATAAAACAGGAAATAGAAAAACTAAACCATGACATCCGAGACCACCTGCAAAGGCCTGTGTTGGCGGAGGTGGTTGTGGGGTGGGCGTGTACACATACAAAAGCCCCCTGCCAGCACAGAAGGAGCTGCAGCCGGTTCTGTGCTGGTCGATAAGCAATACCAACACGGCTCCCAACAGGGAAGTTGTGTTTCCAAAAGAAATACACAGTCCTACTTTGTGTGTGCTATGCCTGGACCAAGAGTCTATTACCAGCAGGGAACCACACATACCTAGAGACTGGGCTCAGATTCAGATGTTTGGAACTCTACTTTTATTAAGAAGCTCACAAAAGGGGTGTGTCATTGCATTAAATGCTGTTTCCTTTCTATGAAGACATATGATATTATTTCTGAATTATGACATAACTTTTTTTTTCACATGGTTCCCAGTGTTCACACTCTTTGATTGTCATGATGAAAGGGAGCAATACGCTTCGGTGTTAGTGATCCTATATGGTGGTCTCACAAGCAAAGTGCTCATGTGCTCCTGTGGTTACCTTGTGCAGACAAGTATAGACGGAGCCCGGCAGGTATCGAGGGTAACATTTTTGATAATTTGAGTTCATGAATTATTCATTAGTAGCCCTGCATAATTTTTTCAAACTATTAATTATTTATACCCTCTCATGACTTAATTTGATCCCTTGAATTACAAAAATGGTTGCTTTAATTTGATTCATCCCCTCATAGAAGACTAATAGTAGTAGGAACTTAAGTTGTTGTGCTGTTCATTTCTGCACACATCAGATCAGCTCAGAAGGCAAATAAAAGGCTGAAGGTGACACGGAACCGTCTGAAAAGTTTAACTCATGTACGTTAAAGATGTTGTTGATGATACAGTATCAACGGATCCTTTCCCTGAAGATCCCTGTTGACTGTGTTAGATTTATAAAATCACTTGTTCAGAATGGGATCTGTCAGTAAGATTTAGGCCAGTTTGTTTAGTGACATCACGTCATCAAGCTTCATGCAACAAAGATTCATTGTCTTTCTCGTGACATTACTCCGAGGACAAATTTCAACTCATTAACTCTCAATGTAATTTTCATACCAAATTAATTTGTGTGAGTCTGTTTACCGTTTTACAATATTTATGAGACGTGGAATAACACATCAGCCTTTCTTCACTGCAAGGAAAACCTCTAAAACCTTCTTGTGTTGTTGCTTAATTCATTTTCAGCTGTGATGACTGCATTGTGTACATTTGGCAAACAGTCTCTTGAAGTTAAAATGTTACTTCTGATTGCTCTTTATATCTTCATATAGGTCTTTACAAGGCCTTTGCTCTTATAGTCATTCTCAACTTTTTAATGATTGAAGTGAACTAGTTAACTTCGGCTCAGGAGCAGGACCCCGCTTCAACTACAACTGTAACCACCTGTCAAGTTCTTAATACAGGTCAACCCATCCTGTCCTATTTGTCTCAGTTCTCTCAAACAACCCTCCCTTACCGTCCCCCTGATCCATTTACGTCCTTCTGCCCATTTACCCTCCCTTCCCTCCCCTCCTTTCATCCCCTCTTATTTAATCATGGGTATAACTCTCCCATGTGTTTCCAGATACTGTCTGGGGCCTGTAACTGGCTTGGGTGGCTACTGAGACGGATCCCCCACACTGAGTCTCCTCCCCAGCCTTAAATACACGCTGTTGTGGAGTATTCCTTGCTAGTGAAAATTGAAATCAAGTGTAACAGTCTGTCTGTGGGTTGAAAAAAACAAGTTCTGATTGCACTCTTTTACTCTGAGGTTTTACTGCAGAGTTTAAACAAGTAATAATAAGGAGTAAAATAATACTTTATTATAAATGATTATCACTAAAAAGACACACAAATCTGATCTTCCGTCTAGATGTCAAACACTACAATTGCAGGTGTGAATATGGTTACAAAACATGGACATGGCCTTTAATGCAAACCAAGAACCAAAATACTGTGTTTACAGCCATGTAAAACTGCATGCCCAATATTCAGCCATATTAGTGGAAATGCACAGGTTTCTAAATGAATTCAACATGTGTTTGTAAACATGTCTCATTACTGCAACAAAACTGTCCAGCTAAATGGCACTGACACCTTTTTAATAATTACTTCACCTTCACGTCAGAATAATATATGACAGTTTCCGACAGCATGGCATTTTTTTTCCTTTTACATCGTGTTTGTATTACAGCATTTACACACTGTATTTCCTTAGTTTCAACCTATGATTGATTATATATGCGGATGTAGAATTGTAAAAGGTGGCAATGATGTACAACCATAATCAGCATTTTGTCTGGTGCAATAAGTAGACTTTGCATTATCTGTATTTAAAGTAATACAAAGTCCTTGTAAGTATTTGTATATTTGAGCTTTGTGGAAATTACTGATTAGTTATTACATTACATTACAGGTAAATATGTCCATCTTTACAAGGCTTTTACTCTTGTAGTCATTTTATTCTATTCTAAGAGATTGATATTTTAATTTGTTATTACTTTTAATCATTTAATTATGTTTACATTATTTCATTATTGTTTTTACAATTGGTTATCAGTTATAAGAATAAATGCTGAAATTCTGTAGTACAGCTAGGAACAGTGTTGCTTTATGTTACTGTGCTCTAAACACAGGTTGACACAGTACTATGAATTATCAATGTTGGTGCATGATGTAAATGAATGGCAGCAATAAGTCAATAATATTGACATATTTAGTCCTTTCATTTCTTTCAGACAGGCCAACACTATAAACATGATTGAGTAGTATGAACTGATTTACTAAATCATCAAAAATTGGCATACGGAAATAAAGTTGGAGAAAGATTGAGAGACAGTGGTTATTGAAGTCAGGATACCCTCCCACTCCCTTTTTAACCCAAACCAAAGCAACATTCCATTTAACCCTTTTTTTTTAAAATGAATTGATATAATATCTGTTGGCTGTAATCTATTCATCAGGGATTCAGGACTAACTCATGTAAGTGTGTTCTGCACTTTGTCTGCTCCGCCAATGGAAGGGTTCTGTGGAAGTTCTGCTCACACATGTTATGAATTCACACACACACACACACATACACACACACACACACACACACACACACACACAGCATATTTGGATATCGGATAACCATGAAGGAAAAATTAATGTTTAAGTTCATCCTGTTCTCGTGTGCATACACATTCTTATCAGACAGACCTTATCATTAACTGTCCTAGTTAATCAACAGTTTCTAACACACCATAAAACTGCTGTGAAGAATAATCCTTTATGGTGCCAAAATAAGAGCACTGTCTCACACCCCCCAGATATATGTTGTACTCATCAGTGTTATTTAAACAAACCACTCCTTAAGTTAATGACCCTTCTCTTGGGCAAACATGAGGTTGTACAGAGGAATTGGAAAGTGAGAGAGCTGGAAATTGGATCAAAATAAAAGAGGGAAGAAAGAAAGAAAAGAAGCAAGAAAAGAAAGAAAGAAAAAAAAGTGTGAGGGAAAGACAAATAAAGCAGAGCAGATTGAAACAAATGGAACAACATGCGAGCTGGGAGTCTCTAATTCTCCCACGTCTCACTCACACACCTGGTAGCAATTGAAAAGTAACCTTATTACCTACAATAACTCTTTTTCTCTCGTTCTCATACACACACACACACAAGTCACACAACTAGACCCCAGCATCCACACACACATGCCCTATTAGCCAAAGCCTATTTATGACCAACGTCACACTTACTCCATTTCACTTTAATAGCTAGATGTATTCTACAGCAAATTGCTCATGTCACTGGTACACAAACACTGACAAATACAAGCTAATACAAAACTAAGTTACGAATGTAACTATGGTTCTGTGAATTCCTGGATGACTGCCAGTAGCAGTAACCAAAGTAGATATTTATTTGCACTCATGTCATGTGTGTGAAGTGTAGGATTCCTGTGCGTTGACGCTATAATTACCACGTGGTGATCTAATCCTAGCCTCTCAGAATCTTCTCGCCCAAAAAAAACTTCAGAGTGACCGGGATGAGTAGCAGTCATCCAGGAATTCACTGACATCGTTACATTTGTAATTTATGTACTTTTTCATTTTCCCCTGACTACCAGTGGCAGTAAACAAAGTGAATGATTCATACCAACAGTGTCAAGAGGAACAGACACCTGCCTGCTGGTCAACCGTAGATGCCAAATGTAGAATAGCTGATCCAAAAGCCAAATTAAGGTGATAATACTTTGAGAAGGTGCAAGGTTCTGTCCAGGATGCTGCCTCATAGATCTCAGATAGTGGCACCCCTCTCATTGCAGCCCAGGATGTTGCCACACCCCTGGTAGATTGACAGATGACATCCGAGGAGGCAAGTTAACCTCATAAGCCTGTTTGACTGTCTCAACAACCCAGTGGGCTTTTGTTTAGAGCTCTAGAGTCTCTAGCAGACAAACAACTAGTGTGAGTGCCTAAAGCTCTGCATTGCTCCAATGTAAAGGCGCAATGCATCTAAATGGGGGAGGATGGTAGGACATACTGGTATTGTCTGTTCAAATAATTACATGCTTGCCCTTGAGAAAGAGCAAGAAGAGCATCGGTGCCAATAAGACGGACAGTCAGGGGTTCTAGGACATTGATGTGCTTTCCTCTCCACTGAGAGCTCCATAGCAACCTCTTTTGCCACATATCAGACAGCTCGACAGAATCAGGTCATCAGTCACATAATATGAGCATAGCGGTAACCTGGTTCTGGTCTTCTGCAGTTGGCTGGGTCCAAGAGGGGAAGACGTTGGCAAGCAGTGCCAAGCCAAGCCCTTTTCGGTTGTGAACATTGTGTGAGGCAGATGTTACATGTGTTAGCCGGAAGGCCAAAGAACATTAAAGCCTGTTTGTTTTCACCTAAACTCCTCTCTTTCCGTCATTTTTATTGAGTGAGTGCGGAACCCGCTCACAAATAGCACCTGAATAGGGACCAAGATGTTGGAAGGAGAACTCCCGCTGATGCAGGAGGGCACTACGGCTTTACAGCTCAACAGAGCCAGGCTCTAATGAACGTTGCCACATTACAATGAAAAGACTGAGCTCCCCTGCGTGAGCTGCTGCGGTGCCTGGCCGTTCGGGAGGGCGATCTGGTGACCAGTCCAGCACGGACATTTTTTTGAGGGCACAGCTGGTTGCGCACAGCCTGCCAGTGTCCTCTCGACACACCAACGACCAGCTGAGGAGGGCTGCCCTATCTCCTACGCACAGCGGCTCCTCGTCAGCCTGCCATCGTCCAGTGCCACCGTCACATCAGCCTCGAAGCTACAGTCATCCTCGTGAAGCACCATCTTTGCCTTCCCTGGTGAAGCATGAAGGAGGAAGTCCGACCGGTGAGCATCCCAGCGGGCTGGCCAATACCCAGCCCCAAAGAGGAGGTTCCCTGCGGTGGCTGCGGCTACTCCTGCACCAGGCAGACTTACACCCACACAGACACAGGGCCAAACATTTACGCCCCAGCCGCCGCCATCGACTCACCCTTGGCTAATTTATGTCTCTCCAAAGGGCCCATTCTACATGTCTGGTCAACCAGCACCGTGGGGGGTTCCTCAGACGGCAGGGCAGGATTGCTGGTGGTCTAGGCAGCCCGGCCACTTCTGTTGCGAATGCCCGCTCATGGAGGTTGGATAGTTGATCCGGGTTGCAGGACCGCCAGACTTCTAACCCGGTCAGGAAGGGATATACCGTGTACTGGTATGTAAACAGGGGGGTATTCACCAAGCTCTGTTGGACACTGGTTGTACTCAGACCATGATACACCAGTGCTTGGTTCAGCCCGGGGTTCTAGAAGCATCGTGGGTGAGGGTAAAGTGTGTGCATGGTAATATTCACAAGTATCTGGTGGTGACTTTTGCCATTTCTTTCAGGGGGAAAAAGCATAGAGTTAGGGCTGGAATTAGTACTTGCCTTACGCACCGTTCACATGCAGGAATGTCAGGTGTGTGCAGTGTTCAGTGGTGACACGGAGGCTCGTGCCGAAGAACCCCCAACCTCGAGATGAGACCCTCAGTCATGCTTTCGATCGTAAGTATGGATGGCTCCCCACTACACTCAAATGCCGTAATTACTCACCCACACTTTACTATGATTAAGGACAGGTTGTATTGTGTGAGCCGTGACACAGAGACAGGAGAGAAAAAGCTGCTGGTGGCAAGGAGCCGTCATATAATTATTTTCCAGGCGGCTCATCATAACCCGATTTCTAGTTATTACAGGTAATTTATCAAACACTCTTATCCAGAGCGACTTACATTGAACAAACTACAGGGAGCAACTCAGGGTTACGTGCCTTGCTCTATTTGAAAGCCTGAGTACCAGACCACTAGACTACCACCACCCCTGGGGGTTATCTAGGGTATGACAAAACAAGATCATGGCCTGATTTGATTGGCCGAGCATTTGCGCGGATGTGAAGCGGTGGTGCCCATCCTATCGGGAATGTCAGCTGGTTAACTCACGACCACCCCAAAAGTGCCTCTGGGCCTCCTACCATTAATCAAGGTGCCATTTGAAAGAATTAGCATGGACCTCATTGGGGCCATTAGACACACAGTGCACAAGGATATCGCTTTGTATTAGTCCAAGGCACCTCATTTATGTCACGCACGTTATACGAGCTGTATGATCTATTGGGCGTCCACTCCATTCAGACTAGTGTCTACCATCCGCAGACAGACGGGCTGGTAAAGCTGTTTAACAAAACTCTAAAGAACATGGTTCATAAGTTTGTCAGTGAAAATATTCATAATTGGGTGTGGACTATCACAGGGTTAATGAGGTGTCCAAAGTCGATGCTTACACAATGTTGACAAACTACTGGATCGATTGGGCATGGCTCATTTTTAAATGATGCTGGAGTTAACCAAGAGCTACTGGCAGACTATCAAGGGAAGTCCAGGGAGTCCAGGGAAAAATCGTTCTTCTGGACACAATCAGGTAATCAGTCACACAATATAAGCATGGTGGTAACCTGGTTCTGGTCTCTTGCAGTAGGCTGGGTCCAACAGGACAAAACGTTGCCAAGCAGTGCCAAGCCATGCCCTTTGTGTTACCTGTGTTAGCCTGAAGGCCAAAGAACATTACACCCTGTTTGCTTTCACCCAACCTACTCTCCGTACGTTGTTTTCATTCAGTGAGTGCAGGACGCGCTCACACCTCTTTACCCGCTCCCCAGTTAGGCGTGCACATGAATCGAGACAGAATCCAGAGCCGAAGAAGGTGGTCTACTGTTTTGGATCAAGCAAGCTCTTTTCCTGATTACATGTCCAGTGCCTCGACATGAGTGGGTCCATGGGTGTTCTCTGTTCTGCCTCCTGGGACGAGGGGGCGTAAATAAGCCAGTCGTTGAGATACAGAAGACTCTTTACTCCCCTCAGATCTAGTGATTTTAAGGCTGCCCCTTATAGAAATGGAACGAGCCAGGGACAGGCCAAACATTAGGAGAGCAAACTGATATGCTTGACCTTGAAAGGCAAAGTGAAGGAATATTTGGTGTGACAAGGAACATGAAAGTAGAAGTCCCTGAGGTCTATGGAGGTGAACCACTTGTGGAGTGATAGTGGGAAGGTTGTCAATTCTATGAAGCCCCTAGACCTCAGCATGTGCCCTGTGATTTATTTGAGGTTTTTGTGGGGATGCCGATCATGTCTTTGCACCCAATGGGTTCAGCAAGGTGGAGGTTGTTCACATATGGGCTGATGCCAACTGTCTGCAGCAACCTGGCTGTGTTATGCTGGGGTTCCATGCCCCTACCCCAATGACCCGGGCTTCTGAAGCCTGGCTAGATTGCTTCCTGCACTCCAATGCCCTTTAGACCTAGGCCCTAAAAAACTAGCTCGGCACAACAAGGAGCTACAGGGTTTGCCTGCAGTCGTTGGACATAGGCCCCTGTGTGAGCCACACCTGACGTTGTGTCACAACGAGGATAGACATCAACCGCCCAAATATACTCTGGTCATCAATCCGAAAGCATGAAGTGCTGGTTTGTTTGTGTCAGCCAACTTTCTCCCTTCGCGCTCTGGCTGAAACGTGAGGGAGTTTCCAGTGGGAGCCATCCGGGGCAGCAGTATCATAAGCTTTCGAGAGAAGGCTGTCAGTTTCCTGGCACTGTGGCCTGGGACAGCAAGCTTTGTCCTTAAGGCCTAAGTCCTGGATGCTCCCCTCACCATACACAAGAGGTGCACACCAGCATCGTTTCAATTCGGAAAGGGGATCAGCATAGGAAATCTGAGTGAAAACTATGACTGAGCCAGAGGATGAGTATCAGAACCTCTAGAAGACGTAACACACAAATTGCAACCTGTGAGTGCCTAGTCAGTCAGGCTAATCCAACCTGTTGCTAGCCTGCTCACCTGAATTGCAGTGTTGCTAGGAAATCCAAGAGAGAACTGTGGCTGACTGCTGAACGGGATCGGAACCTCCAGCAGTATGACAGCAGCTAGCTAAGACCAACTGTAGGCTCCAAGCTAGCTGTTTGTCTTTAAGGTAATTTAACAATCAAGGCCCGGAAATCCAGCGAGAGCTGTGGGCTAACCACTGCACATGACTGGAGCATCTAGCAATAGGAGGAATTAATTAGGACAACTATTAGGACTGTTTAAGACCTCCAGATAGGAAAGGAGAGGTAGGATAGTCTGTCAACCATAGTCTTAGAGAGCAACAAGTTGCACTCTGACCTTAAAGTCACAGGCAGGATGAAAAACACCAAACCTTGAACCTTCAAAATACAGAACCAAAACACGGATCTTAAGGAGCTATTGACCAGGGGTAAATGCCAGTCTTACAGCGAGAAGATCAGAGAGAGAAGGTGTAGGCTACCACATGGTATTTATAGCTGGGACGTGCAGGTAGCCGACACGTCACGCATGTGACTTTGTTTATATGAGACATGACCACTTTGTTCACTGTTATTGGCAGTCACAAGAGCACAGATAAAGGTGGCCACACACCTACACAAATATGAAGCATTTATAAGTTAGAGCACAAATAAATGCACCGCTGCACACATACCTACAGTTAGGGATGCTTTAGGGGGACATTGCGAGGGAAAGCAGCTTGTGGCAGTGGGGTGTGGAGGCGGGGTTGGCGGCTGGGGAGGAGACG
>CALSCE010003134.1:1311953-1335114 GCA_943593645.1 Bovichtus variegatus
TGTGGCAGTGGGGTGTGGAGGCGGGGTTGGCGGCTGGGGAGGAGACGGGAGTGGCTCAGCTGGAGGCCAGGCAGCTGGATGGAATCAGGTAATTAGTCGCACAATAAGAACACACCGATGACCTGGTTCTGTCTTGCAGTAGGCTGGGTTCCTGTCGGACTGAGACGGAGGCTAGACGGAGGCTGAGAGAGAGGCTGAGACGGAGGCTGAGACGGAGGCTGAAACGGCGTCAACATCAGCGTCAGCGGGAGCGGTAGCTGAGGGCTGGAGAACGCGGGACTTCCAGGGGAAGGCGACGTGTGACGCCGCCTTAATAAACCATTGTTTGTGCCCCGAACGGACTCTCCCGCGTCTTATTTCCCTGTGTGAGCGGGTGAGCTCACACAGCTCTTAACTCGTTTATGTCCATCACTGTTGCTTGACATGTCAAGAGTATCTTTATTTAAAATAAGTGGACCTAATCAGGATTAGGTGCAGACACTCATCATGCATAATTTGTCTATTTATAATTGTGTAGTGTAGTTGACAGCCCTCTACAAAAACAAAACTGGCCACAGTGGAGGAGATTATTGGACTGGATTTTTGAGAGGACAATTGAAACAGCTGAAGCAGGGCCTGCAGCAGAGTTCATATTTTCAAAATAAATGACATAATCTGAAACGCACCATCAGTATTTCTGTCTGTCTACTTGGACAAGTGATGATCATTACACACAAAAACAGAAAAATCTGCCAATGGGTGCAGCACAGTGGCTTGGTGTCACCCTCTGCTTCTTCCTTCTGGCAACTTTGGCAGCTAGATTGTAGCTAGCAGTTGCAACAGTTGGCTGAATAGTAAGTGGAGACTGAAAGCTTTAGGGCCTGCAGAGAAAGCTGACTTCATGGCTTCCTTTCAAAGCAGCACAGAGGGAAAATATCCAGAGGATTGCTAATAGTTCTAGCCCAAGTGTCTCTGAGCAATAGATGAAAAACATAAGAGTCTGAAACCCAGCCAACAGTTGGATATATTTTAAAAGCTACAAGGGATTCTTCAGTTTCATACTGATGGCTGTTTTTAATGCACAATACAACTTTAAAGTCAGGCGCATATAGAAGCATATGACTGGTACAGGTATGTCATAATATTTTCCTTAGTTTGTAGAAACACATGGGCCTGGACGAAACCCCAGATATTTCTGATGGGAATATTTGAAGCCCGGGTTTTGGTTTATGATCTATGACAGTTAGACCCAAAATACTGTCCTTGGAGTGGAAGTCTGGTTGAAGCTGAAGTGGGACAAGATTGAGGCAACATCAAGGGTCAGCGTGATGGGCTTGAAAAAAGCATCTAATGGCATCTTGTAAATACTCTCTACATATTGCATATGCTTCTAACAGGTGAAACCTTACAACTGAGCAGCATGTGTACACCTATCATCACTCAAGGGTAAGGTAAGTCACTGAGAACATCTTGGTGTAGACGACTGGCTGCAAGATCAAGACAAGGGATGGCCTGGAAGGTTCCATTGACAGACACAAATAGCAAGGTACATGTTGAATTTCATTTATTCATTTGTTACTTTACTCTTGGATGTTTTTTCTTTTGTTATATGTATACTGCAAAGACCTTTGCCAGCATTAATCATTTAACCACTCTCAGGGAAGAGCCTTTAACTGCAAAAATCAATCACCTGAAAGTGCAATTTACTTTTAAATGTTAACCGTTGTTAATATATAATGAACAAAAACCTACATTTAATATATGTTGACTGGAAAGTGAATGGCTGTTCAAACTAGATCAAGATCACCTTTGAGCCCTGATTAAATATATATGTATGAAAAAAATGTAGACTATATAGATTGTGTGGCCCTGTCAAAAGAATGTGTTTTTGAGTGCTTTCTAGTTTACATAGTTATAGATCAAAAGTCTTGTGGTCCCTGAGCTGTAATGTTTATTACTCCCTACAAACTGAATCTGTTTATAGAACAATCAATACATGTGCTATTATGTGAGACTTTTCAATACTGGGGTTAAATAATATCTGATTATAAAAAGTGAAAAAGTTTATGGAGTGACAAAATGGGAAGGCTTCGACCTCTGGGAAGCATGTGCATGTGCATATGAATGTGCGCAGATAATGTGATGGTGATCTACCCATGACATTCTCAGTAAAAGTTGTGATCGAGGAAATTTCAGGGTGTCACCAAAATCAAACTTCTTTTTTCTTCAAGTGAAGAAACAGAATATTTGCAGTTTGCATAATAAATTAAATGTATATACCTTTTTTTTTTTTTTTTTTTAAGTGCTTGAAGATCTAATCATCACTTAACGGTATACAATGTAAGCGAGTCAATTGGGTGATGTAAATAAAAGCATACCAATTAATATAATTATTAATTATTTTTCAATATAATTATTATAATTTTTCAATAATAATTACTGATTCCTTCTTCTGATATCACATAACTGCACCCAAAGACAGATGGAGTATGTTTTTCCATCAGTTACTAGGACTTTAATAATAATAGAAATAAAAAAATAATGGATGAACATTTATCAAATCAAGTTCATGAACTGAAGGAGAAGCTTGTCATACTATCAAGCAGCTGTGAACAGCAGATACTGTAAGAATCACTCACATTAATTTATAGATAAATGCAGACATATTTTTAGACTGTCCTGCTTCAACCACATTAAACTTTTATTTTCTGTGCCAGATTTCGTTTGGAGAGTTTTAATTGAAATAAATGATTTATATTTGAAGCATTAATCCATTGTTGAATAATAGTATGTAATCTTGCCATCGTAGGAACAGTGGTTACATAGCCTTCGAAACAAGCCACAACTGAACCAGCGGAGCACTACACCCCTGCATTTTACTCACATTATACATTTCAGAGTCACCTTGTTTTTGGACTTAACTGTTATTAAAGGGAAAGCACTGGCCTAATTGAAATGGTGAAAGAATATAAATGTGAAAGATAACGGTATCACAGAAATCTTCCACCATTAATAACTACAATGGCACTGTTTGGAATTGTGTTTTCCCAAAAGTCAGGGCAGTATTATCAAATGTTATGCCAATGTGGCTTGTAAATGTGGTGACACTAACGCTTTAGAACAGAATGTTAGAACAATGTATGGATATTTGGACCCACTGACCAACATCAGCATCCTTTAAATGGACACTTGGCTATAGCCATCGCAATTCTTAAGGCCCTGAGCCTTGATTACTAAGGTAGAGAATTAGATACAGTAAGGTTTCTCATGACACCAATCTCCATTAACCTGACTTTGACATACCATAGAGCCCCAATACATACATACACACCCTAAAGAGAAAGTAAATCAAGGGCTTGTTTTACCAATAATTTTTATAGACTCTGTAAGTCGTTATCAAGATTTTTTTTCCCTTACAAATACCTGTTCAGCACATTTAATTGTTAGTCCTCTTATTAGTCCAGCCTACTTTTTTACATAGCACCAGTATTTATCATTTGTTTTGTTTAAATACCAAGCAGAACATAAACAGTCATAAATCTTCCATAAAGAACACAGCATATATTTCCCAGGGGACTCAATGTTTCAGGTCCCTATAGGGGAGCCGCTCACAGTGCCTGACTGTAAATGGCAAATTCCCTTGAAACTCTTTGTCCCATTTTAACAACTATGTATGCTCCGGTCTTGCTTTCATTTAAAGGCAAAGGGGATTTTTGTTGATGTCTTTTTTTAAAAAGACATTTTAGAAAAAGAGTAAGTCAGACACAAACATCCTGCGCCCCCACACAGCAGACTTTTTTGAGCATGTAATCATTCACACGCATGTACAGATAAACACTTAAAAATAACACAGAGGCATGCACATCCACACGCAAACACAGCCAGTAACCTACAGGCTATTTGAAGGTTTTTAGCCATGCCACTGTTAGAAATGATTAGGCACTTGTCAAGGGGTGATTGCCAGTGAAGGGCTTTCCAGTGGTTAGGGGACGCCTAAGGTCACAGCACTTCCAGCCTATAATCCAGTCTGAAGAGGTCATCCAATAAAATGACAACCTTTATCCCACCCACATCAAAACATACAGCACAAGGAAAAGTAAGATTTTCCCTTGGTTTTGACTTCATTTTGAATGTAGAATCAAACTAGTACGATACATCAGGTGATTTACATGTCTTGTCACACCTGTCCTAGTTGACTGTTCCAATAATGTCAGTTCTAAACCAACAAACTGAAAAAAGACAAATGTCACACGACATTTGCATTTTATCATATTAAAATCACACAAGATATTAGTAACACACTTAGGTAGCTAGTGGAACAGCTTCAAGTGTTTAAGCCATTTATAAGAACTCTTGGCCTGTCAGTCACTACATTTGTTCAGAGGCCATTTAGGCTGAACATCTACCACAAAAACATATAACACATAATGTTTGATGGCGTTATATAAATCCTTTAGAATATGAATGCCTTTCTGTAAGAAACCGCACACTCTAAAGTGTTTTGCAAATCATTTCAGAACTGTTGTTTGTGTTTCAATCATTTTCTTAATAGACTAATAACATTCTGTGGCAGTGGGGTGTGGCGGCTTGGGAGGAGATGGGAGTGGCTCAGCTGGAGGCCAGGCAGCTGGACGGAATCAGGTAATCAGTCGCACAATAAAAGCACGCCGATGACCTGGTTCTGTCTTGCAGTAGGCTGGGTTCATGTTGGAGAGACGGACAGGACGGAACGACACGAAGACGAGCGGAGACGGAGACGGGGACAGAGGCGAGACGGAGACAGAGACCGAGCCGCCTTTAATAAACTGTTTTATGCTCCCAAAGAACGCTCCCTCGTTTTATTCTCCCTCTGCAGTTTCCCTGTGTGAGCGCATCCGCTCACACATTTCTTATTTACATCCTGAACACCAGAAATAAAGAAGATGGTACACAGTCTACTATACTAATCTGCCATAGTGGATCGATGTCCGTGTTACAGAGCACATTTAAACATCGATCAAATATCCTTTTTGAGGTTATTGTTTGTGGTGTTGATGTATTGGATTTATTGGGGATTATAATGCACTTTAGAATGTATGTAATGAATTCCAATGTAATTCCAAGTAATTTAAATGTAAGAGTGTGATATTGCTACTCTGTCTGTGGGTGTGTTTTATTAGTCCATTTTGACTTCATTCTTGTGCAGAATGCATGCTTCTTCATCTCTCTGGTGTGTGTTTCGAGTCGGACAGCTGTTTCAAAACTACAGTAAACAGAAAAGCACTTCATGGAAAGAGCAAGCGAGGCTGAGAAGAAACACTGAGAGAGAGAGACCTAGAGTTTGTGCAGAAGCAGCCAAAGAAACTCGATCTATCTAAACACACCTGCTTATAATGATTTTCACCAAGAGTTCGTGTGTGTGTGTGTGTGTGTGTGTTTGTCTGTGTGTGTGTTTGTCTGTGTGTGTGTGTGTGTGTGTGTGTGTGCGTACGTGCGTGCAGTCAAAATATGCCTGTGGTTCATCGGTTCTCCTAAGGCTGAAATTTAGATGCACAGAAACACACACACACACACACACACCCACACACACACACACACTCAAAGTATGGTATAGATTAGTGGTGAGCAGACTTTCTAAACACACTCATGTAAACAGAGTAGTCTCCAACACACACGCACACACACGACGCCATTTCAGACTGTCCTCTTTGTGGTATATAGAGCGTTATGTATAAAACATTTGAGCATTAGGATATAATCTGAAACACAGAATCATGCTGTATAAACATGTCATTTTCACTAAGAAGTATAGGGGATAATGGAAGTCATTATAAACATACATCCTCCATTCTGCGTAATTGTACAGAAAGCACAATTTGCCTTACTTCCATTGTTGGCTAATACTTAAAAATAACTGTCTTAAACATCACATCTCTAAATAACTATAATCTACAGTTACAGTAAGCATTATACTGCAAGCTATCATCAGATGTGTTTAACAATAAACTTTACTACCGGGCTACAGAACCCCATAAAAATACATTATGACATAATCATCTTTATACACTTTGTAAAACATACAACATAACAAAGAATTATTATTATTACTCATTAATATGAAATGCATTTCACTAATCATCATGGGCCTTATTGGATATCTTTTTTTTTTCTTGAATTTAGATTTCTTATTTTAAAATGCTAAATGTCTGTTTGTAATTCGATAATGGCATTTTCCCCAAAGATCACTTCAATTACATGTTAAACCTTTCATAATGTCACTTTTTATTTCATAAAGTTCCTTTTCACTGTCGAGGTGTCACCAGGCACTGCCTCTTTTAAGATGCCAGGCTCAACACCTCAATCACACAGAGAACAACTCTCTGTGATCTTCACCGAGTTGTGTGTCTTTCTCTGAGCAACATCTTTAGAAAATCAAAATGCAGCTGAGGTATCTCTGAATTATCCAGCTATCATTAGCTGCTGGCACCAACATGACCTCTTCACTTTGATGCTGAGCAATAAACCAAGCTCAAAATAGAGTGTGGATAACTGACCTGGTATCCGGTTCGGACAAATCTTTACAATTGATGGTTTGCTTGACATGGTACTTGACAAGTTCTTTCTAGTGAAAATATTGTGTAAAATCAATCAAAATGATGGACCTACTGTCTGTGAGTGTGGGATTTCAGCTGTTCATCACACATTCACAGCGCTTGTCGCTCCGTCTCCTCCTTACCCCTCCTTACCCCTCTCAGTGTGCTGCTCTGAATAACCGACTGCTCGGAGTGACACAAACACGGGACTGAGTGGCAGCTGTTTTCTGCAGAACACAGTGCTTAAGCTTACATTGACTGCGTCGGGCTTGGGTTGGACATAAAAACTAGAAGGCCTATTGGGTTCGGGTCGGGCTCAGTTACTACTGTCTCAGACTAGGGTCGGGTTTGGACGAAATATGCGGCCCAAACCGCAGTCAAGCTCACAACCCTGCGGAGCTAGCTAACCAGCTAGGTAGAGGCAAATGTAGTGTTGTAAAGCTAAATAAATGAAAGGAGCCGTTGGTTTCTTTGTCAATGTACTCTGTTTATTTACAACAGCAGGTAGTTGATTCACAGTGACATTGTTGTTAGCCAACAGGAGCTAACAGGCTAAAGTTGGTATCAGTTGGTGAGCTTGCCTTCTTAAGAGGCTGGGGGAATGTGTTGACATTATGCAATAATAAAAGTGTAATTGGGAAGGTATTTTTTTATTTGAAAGGGTAATTTAAAAACAGTAAACAAACCAATTGTAAGGTGAAATTAAAAATGAACTCCAATACTAAGGTAGTAGGTGAAAACAATGGTTTTAGGCGGTTGTCTAGTTTATGTACTTGTAGGATATTCTATTCTCTCCACTTCTAACTGAGGTTGTGCTGCAGCAGCTCTGACACGGTGCATGTCTCAGACCTTTGCGTGACCTCGTCTCTCCCTATCCAATATTCACTAACTCCTCTCTTTCCCTCTTTGTGTCTCTTTCCATTCCCCCCTTCACTCCCTCCCAACAAGTCTTTCATATTTCAGTAGGTTTTAGCAAGGATCAAGTCTCTAAGGTTAAGTTGCTCCTCTTAAAGGTCTCCAAATGTGTATGTGTGCTTTATGCCAGCTGTGGGTCACCCTGATATTCTTACTGGTCAATGCAACAAATGTAAATGGTGACCCTTTTGGTTTTATTTTAGTCCTGTTACTGCATTTTACCTTCTGATGGCTAAAAATGAATGTCTCTAAATAATTTCTCTCTGAAGCACCATTGCGTCAGTAGTGCAGCAATTAGAAGTGACAGGTATGAGAGTGAGCTCGCTCAGTCTCCTCTTGACAGCATAGGGATATGAGAGCGATCTATGACATTAAACTCTTTTTTGTTTTCTTTAGTTTTTCTTTATTTGATGTGATCAGATTTTTCTAATTTTGTTTTTCAATAATGGATAGTGAAAAGGCAACCAGATGAACTGATAAACAATAAGGCCACAAGGCATAATAGCTGCCAACCCTATATTATCATGTATGTATTATTAACATATCAATAATATTTTCTTTTTATATCATGGATCTCATTAATACTTCTATACCACAGTAAGTCCAGCTATCAAGAGGGAAAACTAAATCAGATACTTTAGGAAACATAAAGTAATTAAAAAATTATTCTATCTAGTTTTATGAGAACATAACAACTTGTTCTTTCTTTTTAAATAACACCTACATAAGCCAATTACAAACCTAAATTCAAGCAAATATCTCAATGCAATATGCCAGCATAATAGCCTGCTTTGTTAAAACAGCAGGCAATTAAAGGAAAACATTTCCACCAGTGGACTGTCTACTTTTTCCAACTCTGCAAATTTAAATGTGACAAGCTTTGCTTTGTTGTGTTATTTTCTGTGTGTGTGTGTGTGTGTGTGTGTGTGTGTGTGTGTGTGTCTGCGTGTGTGTGCACGTGTGTGTGTGTGTGTATGTGTGTGTGTGTGGGTGGGTGTGTGTGCGTGTGTGAAGGCTATGCTTGCATTGACATGTTGACATTTTTGTTGTTTCTATTTATGTGCTGACGACAACCTGACCTAAATCTTACTCTCTGATCGGGTCCCTGGGAGGCTTGTACAAGTGCATTCTGGGAAAAAAGACCTCTCACCAGCTGACCCTGTCACACCTTTCTGTCACTTCTCAGGAAGTGCATTTATTTGTTAGTGTGCATGTGTGTGTCTTTCTCCAATGGTTATTCTTTTTTTATCTTTTCTTTTTTTCACCTCTACCGCTTTCCGGCTGTCTGAAACTAACCCAATGAAATGAAGCGATGTCTTTATTAAACAACATCGTGTACATAGTGTAAGTTTTTTCAAGGTCAGTCTTCATACTTTTTTTTCAAAACTATGGTTAGCCAATGTGGAGACAGGTGAGTAGAAGCGCTGCTGGGACTTTCTGGTGATCCCAAGCAATGAGTCCTTCCTGAGATGGAATGTGGATAGCTAAAATTCTGTAGTTCAATAGTTGAAAATGCAACATGTACAAGATAATTGCCATCCATCCTTTATTTCTAAGTTTCTATTCTTGTCTTTCTTGTTCTTACTTTTGCTGTGTATGTCATTTTATCATAATTTTTGTTTTGTGCATGGGTCTGGATTCATTTTATCAGGTTGGCCGCCTCTATGTTACATCCTTAGCAGCACATACCATGTCCATGTGATGTTTGAAACAAAAACATGAAAATCACATAAAGAAAATGAGGTCATGAGTTTTCTAATGACACAAGTAATATGTTCAATTAGCCAGTTTTTCAATAACCAGGGAATTACGTAGGAAAGAAACACAAATTGTCCCCCTCAATATATCATTGAAAAAATAACTATATCATTTAAGTAATATAATATTCTGAAAAAAATGTATAGACATTTTGAAAAATTGCCCCCACTCAAACTGCAGTGTACCTGTTCATATGAGTCACCTGTCACTGTTTGTCCTACAGTATCTCTCTCTCTCTGTCTGTCTCTCTGTCTGTCTCTCTCTCTGTCTCTCTCTTTCTGTCTCTCTCTCTGTCTCTCTCTCTCTCTCTCTCTCTCTGTCTTTCTCTCTCTCTCTCTCTGTCTCTCTCTCTCTCTGTCTCTCTCTTTCTGTCTCTCTCTCTCTCTGTCTGTCTCTCTGTCTGTCTCTCTCTCTGTCTCTCTCTCTCTCTCTCTCTCTCTGTCTCTCTCTCTCTCTCTCTCTCTCTCTCTCTCTCTCTCTCTCTCTCTCTCTCTCTCTCTCTCTCTCTCTCTCTCTCTCTCTCTCTCTGTCTTTGGCTGTTACCTTGACAAAATAAAAAGTTGCCTCTTCTGCTGCTGTCGTCTACAGTCGAACATGCTCAATTTTCACTTACTTCAACTGAGTTTTCTTATTGAGGAAAATCTAGCCTCCTAATTAGACTGATGTGTGCCAAGTCCAGGAAAAACTACGGACGGATGGAAGCATATAGTTTTGTGCACACAAACATACATATATAAAAAGCATGCAGGTATACAGTATATTGCCATCAGTAATGAGGAATAGACTGCATTCAAATGAAAACCTTTTAGTGTAAATAGTGTAGGACTTGTGAGTGAGTGTGTGAGAAAAGATGGAGACAAAATAGTACCAGAAAAGCACAGAAACAGCATGTGGAGGAAAGATGGAGAATAACGAGAATTATTTTCACATTTGGGATATGACGTATCAATAGAAAGAAAGACAGTCACTTCGTATCCTACATTATGGCTAATACACACTAGACTCCATGGATTACATTAGCAGTGGCTTTTAAATTAATTAAGTAATAATTGTACCTCAATTACATTCCACTTTCCCCACAGTTAAATGCTAATTGAGCATGTATCAGAAAGCAGGCAAAATGAGAGAAGTGCATCCTGGGTAACTGAATAGGCATAGTTCGAGATATACAGTAAATGTGTAGAGCTTTGTCGTCGTTGGACACATTTTAGCTCTACTGCCAGTATGAGTACAGCAATGTTAACTTGTCAAAAAAGCTATACCACCTGAGGGGTGTACTACAAAGTCTAGATTAATGGGGAGGCAAGATGTGTAATACTGTATGTTATATTATTAATCAGTATGACATACAGTACATGCATGTGAAATGTGATATAATTCCATTATCGGATTCCCTAAGTGCAGTAGATTGAACCCACATACAATCATGAATGCGATTTTTGTTTTATAGAAAGTCCTTTCTCAGCATCGATTGTGTGGAGCGGCCCCCCTTCAGTCTTCAGGCCTCTTTTTTTTTTCCAGTTTGCCTCAGGTCGTATTTACAATTTTAGACAGCATATTATCCATACACTAAAAGAATAATGAAGGCAAATGACCACCAAGCGAGTCAAAGTTATGCGGAATTAAGGCCGTGGCCCCTTTGAGTGACAGGTGGGTGCTGTGACAGGCCGTTAGCCGCTAGCTGTCAGCTCTGCTGTGTCACCCCAGCCTGCCTCTGCTCCACCGGCGATCCACCTCTTTGCCCATTTTATGATTAGCCGTGAGTTAGGCAGGAACCGCACACTTTGAGCTTCACAGCAGCTCTTCAGAAATATATAGGTGACATCATGGAGACTACGTCCATATTTTATACAGTCTATGGTTTCTCATCATAAGCGACTCATTTCTAGTTTCACACAGTCTTTTTAACCCATTGTTAATGCACACATATTGATACTGAAGTATACAGCTCAACATTAGCCTGACTACTGTAGTACTGGCATCTCTCCAAGATGACTTTTTAACACCACTACCTTCTTTGACTATTAGGATACAAGTGGGATTGCTGATGATACTTTTTTATTACTTACATTTGGATTCAAAAGCATTTAAATTACTTTAAGTTACGTTTTGTTTTCCTCAGTTCACTTGTAATGTTGGCTGACATAGAAGAGACAGAAAGCTAAAAGCACAACTCAAGGAAAACAACTAAAGAGTAAGTGCAAATCTTTTATCAAAACAACAGGCAAAAGGTCAGAAACAGATAGGCAAAGGGAGAAGTTTGGTAAATTTAACCAAGCAGGGGGAAGACGAGTAATCAGGCAGGCAAAATGAAACACGTAAGTAGAAGTAGAAGTACCCCACTGCCACACCGTGGTTTCATATCAGCATCTTTTTCGGAAGCAACAACCTAAGCCCTATGGAGGAAAATAAAACTCCCAAGTTTCTTTGGTGGCCTTTCTTTTTTTTGGTAAACATCTTCTCGTTTTTACAACAGACCCTTAACAACACTTAACAATCAAAGTAACCGTTTTTTCAGGTATATTTGATCTTAAATAAAATGTCAACTTTGTTAACGTCTCTATGACAATATTAAATGTCTATCTTGGTTTGAGCTTGTTCCATGACGGAAACAAAACTGCATTGCACATGGTCAGTAAGGTCAGCAGCCATGTAGACTCACTATTGGACGGTTTAATAACCCACTTCCACTCCTCACTGTTTATTTGTGTTGACAATTAATATGGTGGACCCTCCACATGAACGCGCAAATGGAGTGGAAGTGGGTAGGAAGAGGGTGTAGGGGCCGGACTCAAATTGGGCCAACAAGTGAAATTGAGATGTTCTCATATCTTTAAGCACCATACCACCTTTTACCAAAGGAAAGGAGCTAATGCCATGCCACAATTCATTGCTGCAGCAACAATAAAAACAACACACCATTATGTCTTTCATGAAAAGAAACGATCGACATGACAAACAAGGGGCAAAGATCATCATGTATTTTCATACAGTCATACTAATTAGGATTCATGAGTGGACAGGAGGGTGAGTGTGAGCAACCATTCTCAATGCGACAAACATTTCCTTTCAATTTTGGGACTGGAAGCCTTTAATCCTGTTTTTATTTCAATTCCAACCTTGGTAGTGAAGTTATATGTTTCATCTGGTTGTGTATGTTTGTGTAACCTGAATGAAACAACACAGTATCAACCCAAGGAGGACATTTCTAAAACTCGCTTTTAGTGGCACGCTTTTATCTTCCAAACATTGTAGTTTCACAAACTCAGATGTCATCGTCACAGCCTAGTGTAAGTGTTGTCTTTTCCTAAATCCTTGTTCTCCTACAGATATTTCCTTGACGTTTTCCATCGAGGAAAAGTGATAAGGAAAAGACATGGGATGTATGTTTTTTGACCATTCGACCGCAGCCCAGACAGAATTAATGAGTGAGTGTTCATAAGGGATTTGTGACATCACATGCCTTTCAAATCCACTTTCCTCCCCTTTTTTTCAGAAGTTACCACAACTGATCCGCTCTCCTTCAAAAGTAACCATCCCCTCCACATTTATTTTCAGAGTACCATCCCCTTTCCATTTTCCTCCAAAAGTTAAAAACGTTTTGCCCATTTTCTTTAATCTCCTTCAATTTACCTTCAAGTCAAGTTTCCAGTGCCACAAACAAAAAAAGATACAAAAAAAATCTTCTCAAATTCTCATTTTTTTTCAACAAAGTATTATTTTATACACTTACGCCCAAGGATAAATATTAAAATGTCTGTCTTGAAATGGTGACAGTCCTTGGGAGAAAGCTGAGTTTAATTCTTTCAGAGATCATTTCTTTTTGTTTTCATGCTCAGCTGCAGTATTTATTATAAAGTATATTAAGAAAAAGATTTTTTTTTAAAAAGTGGATTTAGTGGAGCCCAAAACAGAACTAACAAGAAAGGGCATATTGGATTTACATTGGTGGCCGGAATAGACTCCAAATAAATGATCATCTTGCTCTATGTCTGCTTGATAAGCAACTGTTTGCTGACAACTTTGCCATAACAGTTAAAACGTGGCATGCTTTAACAGCACATTTTAACAGCATGCTTTTACTGCCCCTAAGTGACCACTGCAGGTTTAAATTTAGTCAACTAAATTAATTTTAGCAGGGTCCAGATTTGCAGTGTTAAATAACAATATCTTCCATAACCAGCAGAACATTTCCTACCATGCAGTGTCAGTGGAACACAGATCAGTCATGTCATTTAAAGCTCCTATAAATCGTAAAAACACATGAACTCATATCAAGACTATGTGCCAGCCGTGCCGTTCTCTAAGCGCCAGACACTTTTAATAAGTAATTTCTACATATGTCATATATTTACCAGTCGATCAGAGAATTAATTAAGGCAATACAAAACAGTATATACCCGTTCCCATATGTAGTCTAAAAGAAACTTTTTCCTCTGTGCAGCATCCCTTGGCAATTATCAGAGGACTATGCCATCTCCACCTTGTTAAATATGGTGTGAGCCTCGACCCCAGTCTCCATGACAACATAAAGCACTGGCTGTGCTGTAGCCATGGTGATGAAAGCAGGTGGACGCTGAGGTGCAAGGGGTGATGCAGGACAGGAGCAAGAGGGAGGTTTGAGGGAGGAAATCTAGACAGTGATGAGAGGAACAAAACTGAGAAAAGAAAAGGGGGTTGGTGGGAATGTCTCAGAGAGGAGATTACAGAACAGGAAAGGAAAGAATAGAAGATGAGGAAGAGAAAATGGGAAGAAAATAATCCAAAAGGGGCAGATATCGTGATCTGTCTCATGCTGCCACATGTCCAACTACACACCATTATATCTTTTCTTGACATTTATCACTCTCTATTTACCTCTAAAACCTATGTCTACTGTCTTCTACCCTGTTACTCTGTTGTCTACCTTGCTTTATATCTCATTGTGTCTGTTACACACTTTCTCTGAAGTTATTTCAAAGATCAAGCAAGACTATTCTGCAATGATTTTTAGCCTATGAAGGTGTAGTTAGTTACTTGAGAAGATAATTCAAACCACACACAGTTGGATAGTTAATTACAATGCCAGTTTCTATTAAAGAGGACATATAATATCATTGTATTTTGAGCTTCTACCAGAGCATGTTTACATTTATTATTATTATTACATTTTATTATCTCATACCGCCTGTGCTGCAGCTCCTCTTTTCACCCTATGTCTGAAAGCGCTCTGTTAGCACTCCTAAAATGTTAACAAATGCACATAATAAGCGTGGATTGTACTGCTCAGGAAAAGTGCTAAAAGTACATTTTAGGTACGTGTTCTTCAATTCCTCTTCCTACAAAGGAAGTTTCCGTTTGCATTGCAGAAAAAAACAGAAAACTTCTTTACATGTTGTCGCAACTTAGCAACAATTCAGCCTCCGAAAACCCAGCTCTGCTGTATCTAGCTGTGTTGGAGGGCGTGCCAAACTAGCTGCTGGTGACTTCACAAAGTTAGGGAAGAAAGGGACGGACTTCAGGCAAGGCGTTACAGGCAGTGCAGGATAAAGTGTTTCTGTGGGCGAGATAAACTCTCTGAAGTGGACTTTGGGCTTTATAACTTTGCAGACCTTATTTACATGCACAAAAAACTACCCAACCCAAAACCCCCAAAATCATAATATGTCCTCTTTAAGATCTTTTTAAAAACTGGGACCATCACTGCTAAAGCATTTACTATTTTAGCGGTCCAATTGTTTGTTGTATACTGAGGGGATGATATTCCTCCACCCAAACCCTACTTACATAGTTAAACCTGCGGCCATAGACATTTCGTCCAGCAGACCTGGGGCCTCATTTATAAACGTTGCATATGCTCAAAAGACTGTGTACGCCGCTATATAAGCAAACTTTGGTATTTATAAAAAAATGATTTGACAGGAGAATGCGCGGTCCTGCACGGACCCATGCGTACGCACATAAAGTGGAGAAATGAGAAACTGCGACTCCGATGGCAGAAAGATGAAACGAGAGAAACGGTCTGCAAAAGAATCCCTAAAATATTTGATGGAATTATTATGCAATTCTCATTCTCATAAATCGTAAGTTCAACATTCGGACAAATTACGTTTAAACTAATGCCGTTTTCGATGCCTAGGTCAGGTAGATATGATTGCATAGTTTCATATTTTGTTATCATATATGCTATTGTTTTATAATATGTTTAATTTTATAGTTTTTATATAATTTTATCTCTGTATTTTTGAAAGGTCCTTTACAAATAAAGTTATTATTGTTATTATTGTTATTATTATTATTATTATTATTATTATTATTATTATTATTATTATTATGCCAGCCTGTGGATGTGATGGGTTGCTTGTAAAAACACAAGAGGTATGGAAACAAAAAACAGCATTTAATTGTTGCATTGTACAGCTCATGTCCCACAACACATTATTTTATTTCCTTTGACTCGTTGCTGCCGTTGCTGCTGGAGGATTGAGACGCACGAGGTGCAATGGTGCCGTTGGTCGCACACAGCTGCTTGACCTCGCTGGAACATGCGGCACGACATTTTTTAAAATTATTTTTGTAATTAAGTCTCAGTTGTTTTTGTACATAAATGTGTAAACACATTAACTATAACTAACTACTTTGCTATACATTCAAAAGAGTGAATAGAAATGTGTGGTGGTAGTCTAGTGGTCTAGTGGTCAGGCTGTTAAATAGATCACCAGAAGTTTATGAGTTCAACACCAGGCTGCCACCATTGATCTCCTGAGCAAGACTCTTAACCCTGAGCTGCTCCAGAGGACTGTCCCTGTAGTTAGTCACTGTAAGTTGCTCTGGATAAGAGTGCCTGATAAATGACCTATAAAAAAAAAAAAAAAATTATCTTATCTTAGTCATCCAGTGCATCTTGCACATCTGTGTCATTCAGGAGGGATTCCTTCAGAATTTTTTTGTGAGTAAGTACTTAAGGAGTTTCATCCGTACGCAACCTTTTGACGTGACTACACACAGTTTTGTAAATGAGGCCCCTGGCCTTTGTTAGCTTTGTAAAGGCCTCTGGGTCGCAGAGGACCACATAGGCCTGGTCCCACGGCTCCTTCCACTGCACAATTATATAGGAACAGAGTAATTAAAACAAGATCATTGTTTCTTGTGTGGGTGTAACTAAGAAGATTTGCCAGGAGGCGTAAATGTAGCTTGTTAGGGAAAAAATGCACAAAGCCTTTGAACAAATGTAATAATGTAAAGATACAAACTTGATTCTACTACTGACTTATCTTCTTTCAACCCCTGGATACTCATTTTCTCTACACATTGTTTTTCTTTCCGCTGTCCCTGCTTTCTCTTCTCTCACTGTGTAGTATGGTGAGGAAAAACTCATAGGGTTAAACTGACAAGGATGTCTGAAGACATGTTGTATTGAAGATGCTGATATTTAGTTAACTAAACGTGACTCTGAATGGGTCTAAAATGGTTAGAAACCCCCCATCCCGTTAGTCACTCTCTGTTTGATGCTGGGCTTCTTTTTGGTGGAGTGTCAAGCAGGACAAAGAGAGGTGCCAACGTGGGATAGGATAGCAGAAACACAGGGCTGATCTTATCGAAATCTCTCTAGCACACAGACACAGACACACACACACACACACACACACACACACACACACACACACACAGACACACACACGCTCTCTCCCTTGCCTCTCGTAACAGATAATAAACAAAGTGCAGACTATAATTGCTCTCCAGGATCTGTGGCGCCTGTTGCTGTGTGGATGTGTGTGTGTGCATGCTCCGCTGTATTATGGGGTATTGGTTGTCATTAAAATTAATGATGAGGGGCTGATGTCATCAAGTAAAAGAAGTGTGTGTGTCTGTAAGTGAGTGAGTGAGTGATATATAGAGAGATAGAAAACCAGCAGGAAGATAGTCTTCAGACTAATACAATACACGGTCGGGCATGTTTGTGGGTGTGAATTCATGTATTTTGGTGTGCATGTGTGTTTGTGTCCATCACCACAAGAATTATGGGTCACTAAAAGGAATAAAGGGCATGTGTGTGAGATGGAGAAAGAGAGAAGAGAAGGGGGATTTGAGGCACTTAAGCATAAATCACGACCTGAATCTTTTCCCAAATGGCCATCTATCTGTTGGTAACTGAAAGGGAATGGGAGAGGAGAGCATAGAATCTGGGTAGACTACCAATATGAAAGTGAGGGAAGAAAGACAACGAGATAGTGTGATGAGGTAACAAGAGAAGTAGAGTAAAGGGTTGGAGTTGGAGGGAGGACCTTTGATTGATTGTTGATGAATATTGACCCCATTCACCGTGCTACAAAAAATAACAGTAACAAAGGAAAGAGTATAAATGCATGGTGAGCTAAACACAGGGAAAAGAAAATATAAAAGGATGAAAGCTTGAGACTTGAGAACTCCCTTCTTCATTGGGTTTCCCTAGAAATATGATGACAGTATCTACTCCTTTGATGGTGAGATCTTTTGTGACTGAACAGTCCTATGCTGGACCCATATATGGTGGAGTAGTGGTGGCAACGATGACTGTATTTCTCCTGGCTCTCTTCTGCTGTCTTCTGGATGTCCTCTCAATTTCCAGCATACAAATCTTTTTCTGAAAGAGTCTGTACCAGTGTCTCCCAATGGCAGCTGATGCCTGTTTAATAAAGCTCTTGAAGTAGTTGTTAGAGATAATGCTCCTCAGATATTTGCAAGATGGCACTACTTGTTTATAACCAACAGTAAAAGTACGGAGAATAAGTAGGACACACTTGAAAGGCAACTCCATCCTGCTGTACGCTCTCACGGCCACAGCAAGGACAGTATTTTGATCAGCAAGGGCCACAAGACCATAGTCGTCTGCATGCTGCAGCTCCAGCTCCAGGACTCTCTACAGAGTATGGGTGTTGCATGAAGCATCCAGGTATTTAAGAAGTTGCCGTCTAGTCTGAAGTTCACTGTCACCCGCTGCTGTGTTCAATGAAACTTAGTGACACACCGGAGGAAGATGTTAAAGAGCACTAGTGCAAGAACACACCCATGCCTCACCCCTGTTTGCATAAGGAAGGACTTGGAGTCTTGGCCTCCTATGGTCCCTCGACCAGTCCTCCCAACTTGCTGGATGTTAACACATTTGAGTGAAGGGCTGTTCTCCATTCTCCATTTTGCCAGTTTTATTGTCATTATATGTCTTACTTTGACCTCAGTAGTGGAATGACCGTGAAGGCGAGGAAACCTGTCCAAGTCAGTAATCAAACGTTTTCTAGGCCCCTGCCCAGTTGGGGTGAGCGGTGTGGTCCTTACAGGTTGATCTTACAGGGGTCTGCAGAAAACAGCTGCCGCTCGGTCCCGATCAATAGCAACCAGATACCCTGTGCCGCTGCCAAGCAGGGTTAATACTACGATATCTTGGTATATTTGTACCTGCTCCCATTGCCAGACGTCCCATCACTGTCAGTTTCCAATTAAATGTAAGGAGGTCCACATATCGTTAGAGGTGGTCCGAGATTGAGACTTGCGCGAGGAGGATTTTTAAGTGCCACAGGTGGTGCGCCATCCCCAGCAGCACTGTCTTCAAAATAAGATAAATTCCAGTGGCAAATGTGTTCCCAGGCCAGACACATCTTGGCTGCAGGAGGCTGCCTGATCTTTTGTTTGTTAAAGTCCGCCTGTTGTTCACCACTAGCATATTGCTTTTCTGTCAGGGTGTGCTTCCTTAGCCTTGGTCTCAACATACTTGCCACAAAGGCAGTGGGGCTACTTGCCAATTGCTGGGACAGTGGTTGACGGTTGGGTTGCCTGCATGCCGCCTCTCTGAAGCCCATTGCTGCTTCAAGATCCCCTGTAGTTAAACCTGGGACTGTGAGATACCCAGTTTACGTGTGTGACCCTGGGGAGTAACTGCAGTAGTCTTGGTTGTAGAGAGGCTCTGTACTGGCAGAAGAAGGCTTACACACTCGTCATCCTCTATTAAGGAGGCTCGCCAAGGGCAATAGCTGTAGGCAGAGAGTAGTAAGCAGAGAGCACAATGCGGTATGCACTTTGCACCGACTACTACACTACTACACTACCGCATTATTGCACTAGTTGCTTCACACGCATCCTGACACAAACATTTAACTCAATGATAATAGAAGAGTGCAAAGCTCTGCTAATGGTGAACAATGCAATATCATGCAAAGGTACAGCTTCTATGATGGTTTGTTGGTTTAAAATTAGATTTTCTAAAAATAAAACACAGGCTTTTAAGTGGGCCAATTTCAGACTATCCTACCAGCACTTATCTGCAGCATAGCAGAAAACATAATTTCTAGAACAAAAATACAATCTAAATAACTACCAACACCAAATCAATACCAACATTTAAAAAAGTCAAGAAAAGCTAGTCTGTCTTCATTTAAATCTTTAAACACGAATCCCCATCATGTTCATGTCACCTACAGTATTACTGCTGCATGTTTTCAGGTATTTCTGTAAAAAGTAAGTAGACTATTATGGAAATGCGATGTACCTCTAACTGTGAATAACTAGACTCTGATGTGATATGAAGTTAGAAACATTGGCCAGAGAAAAGTATATAGCAACTATATGGAAGACATTTTTGTGCATTGTGTATACCTTACTCAATTATCCACACCTATTATCCACAACAGACTAGTTTGGGAGATGATGCTGTTGCCTGAATGTCAAAACCACATGGTGTGCCAGGTCAAAGACATGGTAGCGAATATTGGTGCCTGCAACTCTACATTATTACAGAATATTCTGATTTCTGCAATAAGACAGACCAGCAGGAACTGAATGAAGAATATTGAACTACAAACTGCTCAAGATTACAACCCCATACCCTATGTCTTACGACGATCGAGTTTTTTATGTTCTTTCACTCATTTACTGTGCAAAAAGGCAAATATACACAGATATATGTACAACTGATCAGGTTTTATTCAATGGTTGATACCAAGTGTTTGGTACCGTTCTGCAGCTGAGATAGCCCAACTCTCAAGTATGTAATACTTAAGTATGTGAAGCGAAATTAGTATTCATTCTATAAAAGAAGTTTAAATGACAGAATCAACAGAGGAAGTTGAAATGGAAGTGGTCAGCACCTCTCATCAAGCAACACCGGACCCCTGGACAAAAGTCTATAAAACTACAAGGAAGCCACAGATCACTCTCTTCTCTTGCTGCTCTACTTGCTGCCCCTGGTTCCGAGGTAACCAGGGGCAAAACAGGTCGAACAGCAAGGGCAGGAATTGAAACCACAACTGCAGCACTCCTGCGTCGCCTGGAAGGCCTCCTGCAGTTATACTGTATCCCCGCCGCGCAAACCTGCTGAAGGCCGGCATCCAGCAACTCTTGAAAGAAAGAGACTTTGAGAGAAAGACACACTGAATTGAATGAGTCCTGACAAAGCTGACAAAGCTGCCAGAACGACCCCCACCCCAACCAAAAAGGGGGTGGTGAGATGACCCAGTGCATGCTGAAAGAGAGAGAGAGAGATGGATAGAATCGCTCCAAGGTCCAAACAGAACTTGCTACCACTCCTGCCAGCGCAACTTCATATGTCCATCAGAACAGCAGGTGAAACAATGCATTTACATGCGTCTTCATGAGTTGATGCTAGCTTAATTAGCTGCTGTTAGCTTAATGATGATATGCTTGATGCCATTACTAATTAGGAAATTAGGAATTAAAGCCTTGATTAGCTTTAGACCAAAACTAAGATCTCCCTAAAATTAGAATTAATATTTTAATTACCTCACAATCTCTGATACTTCTTAAACTCTTCACTGTTGGTGCATTAATCTATTAACTTTCAATTTAATTGGCAAACCTGAAAAAAAGATATCAGTCACTGATTCTACCTGGTCACACATGGTCGGCTTTCATTCATAAATTGTTCATCGTTGCATTCACTGTATTCATTTGTCCATCATTCCTCTACCATTCATTCATTTAATTTTCTGTTTAGTAGTTTAGTTTTGTAGTTATTAGTTAAATAAACATTTCATTTATAAAGAACTTGATCCTGTGATTTGTGTGTTTATGAAATATCAAGTTAATGGACTTGATATTGTACTGGCCACTGGGCCAGAACTCTGTAGCAGCCTTCACATTATGAGACTTATGGCTCATGGCTATCAATTTTTCCATTCGATGGGTGGTGTTCCAAGGTATTAAATACTGTTACTCAATATAAATAAGTGTTTCTGATAGTCGAAGTTGAGTCCCTTCACTCTCCTTCACCTTTCGTACCAATCCATGTGTTTATGATTTGAGTTATTAGTTGCCAATACATATTTAGATATTAATGATTAAATATGCTACAAGCAATTGAAGCTACAGGATGTCCATGATACATGTGTATCTGTTAGCATAGAAATGTATTTCCTAGCCTTACATTCATAGTTTTTATTGGCAGTCTGTCACACAAAGTCCCCAACCACTACACGAAAGGAAGAGGTTTTGCCAAATACCTGTGAACACCCCAATGCATTTAGCCGAGCACTCCAGAGTGCACTACAGTATTCTGCAAAGTACATCAAAGGGCCCCAAAAAAAGGCTTAATGCAAAGTACCTGAATGCATAACGGTAGGTAAGTTTGTGATGATTGGTCTCTTTTGCAGTATCTGGTGGGATACTTAAGATACTTGATGACATTCATGGTTGTTTGAGATTATGTAGCCTATTGATTATGGTGCCTGACCTTTTCATGAAAGAAATTTAGACTGAAATTTGTTTTGGCCTGCTGATTTTGGACTGATCAGACTTTGTCTGGGTAGTCATGAAACCCAAAACGCACTGGGTGTAGTGTTCTCATAGAGCACACTTTGCACTTTTGGGGCCTTTTTTGCAACAAGCCTGAATACAACAGCAGCAAGCGTTGCAAAGTGACGATAACAACTCACCGCTGTACAGTGTGCTGGTTAGAAATGTCATACAAAGATTTGGTGCAAAGATGGCCAGCAAATGTTATTAAATCGAGATCACAAAAGCTTGGTGGTGAAAGGTTTGATAATGATAATTGAAATCCCCAAAATTGATTCTACTTCCTAGATCTAAAGTAAACATTATAAATACATTTAACTTTGATTTTTTCAAAGTAGTACTGGGACCTGTCAATGCTTTCCTGGAGTACTTCACGGCACACCATGAGTGTCATGTTATTTAGAGGGATGAAAGCACTGTGATGACAGAGTATAATGGCTGTAGAGATATTAGTCCATTGCAGTGGACATTTGTTTAATATTTTACTTCCTATTTGTTGATTCACACACACACACACACACAAGCACACACACACACACACACACACACACACACACACACACAGAGCTTTAAAGAAACAACTTAACCTTAGAGAGTTGATCCTTGCTAAAAACCTACTAAAATATGAAAGAGCTGGTGGGTGGAGGGGAAGAGGTTGAACATGAGCAGACACAAGGAGGGGGAAGGAGATGCAGAAGGAGTGAGTGAATATTAGATAGGGACAGAGGAGGTCATGGAAAGGTCTGGGACATGTGCTGTGTCAGTGCCGCCACATGATGGGAGAACTACTGTGGCAGAACAGCCTCTGCCTGGGCTGGAGACACTGAAACATCTGACTTAAATTCTAAACTGTGTGCTGTTACACTGCAGAAATGTTGTCAAAAAGGACTCCATTACAGTCTGGCTTACTGTATTCAGAGTAAACGAGAAGAGAGAGAGAGAGAGAGACATATATACAGAGAGACATACAGAGAGAGAGAGAGAGAGAGAAACAGAGAGAGAGAGATAGAGAGAGAGTCAGACAGACAGAGAGAGATACAGACAGAGAGAGAGAGAGAGAAACAGAGAGAGCGAGAGAGAGAGACAGAGAGAGACAGACAGACAGACAGAGAGAGATACAAACACAGAGAGAGAGAAACAGAGAGAGACAGACAGACAGAGAGACAGAGAGAGAGAGA
>CALSCE010003134.1:1335514-1345874 GCA_943593645.1 Bovichtus variegatus
GAGAGAGAGACAGAGAGAAAGAGACAGAGAGACACACAGAGAGAGACTGAGAGACAGAGAGAGAGACAGAGAGAGAGAGGGACAGAGAGAGACAGACAGCGAGAGAGAGACAGAGAGAGAGAGAGACACACAGAGAGAGACAGAGAGACAGACACAGAGAGAGAGAGAGAGAGAGAGAGAGAGAGAGAGAGAGACAGAGACAGAGAGAGAGAGAGACAGAGACAGAGAGAGAGAGAGAGAGAGAGACAGAGAGAAAGAGACAGAGAGAGAGACAGAGAGAGACAGAGAGAAAGAGACAGAGAGAGAGAGAGACAGAGACAGAGAGAAAGAGAGACCCTGGCAAAGGACGACACCACATTGAGGAAAATGATGCAGGAGCTCATTACTGGAGCAGCATTAGCTTCTACTGATACCTAAACTACCATACCTAACAAGAGAAACAGCACTGGAGCAACATTAGCTTCAAAGTTTATTTAATCTTGAGGCAGTAAATGCTTCATGAGATAAATAGCGTCATATTTCAACTTTTTTAAAGCTACAAGCCGCTTTGTTTGGCTACACGAGGAGATAAGAGACGGTGGATGGCCGCAGCCTGTAGTGTCAATCATCAAAACCAGCACTTATTAATGTTCTCCTGTTCATATTTTAGTTGTGGCAGTTTGTCATATTTATTGTAATCTAAGTTTTAGAGTATTCTAATGTATTCTTTTTTTATTGTGTATTGTATTCTAGAGCTATATATCTCTCTCTTGTAGTATTGATATATTTATTGTGTATTTTTTACTCCTGTGTCAGTCAGACAATCATTAGACTGCTGAAACCTCTGCTATCTTATAATCTTCACGTGGATCTCATGTGTGTTTCCTGTGTCACTGTGGCTGTACGCCCCATGTAACGTGATGTTTTGATAGTCTGTATGTTGGCTTGTGTCCGGGCGGCAGAGACCAGGAAACGACTCGTGTTTTTGTGTCATATTACTGCTTCCCTGAGCACCGAGTCACAGCGGGCTGATGCAGCGCTGGGTCTGACCTGTGTCACGGCAGCAACAGAAAGTTTGACGTTCCGGCCGGGAGTCGGCTGAATCAGTGCTAACAGAAGATCTGTCCGTCTCCCAGCCGCCATATTTACAGTGAAGCAGCCTCCTGGCAGCGGAGAGAACGAGGCGATGGTACGAGGCGTTTTCTCGTTTCTGCCACTTTGGATTGAATCAAAACAAACTATCAAAACGTGCCGGGATCATGGATGTGATGTAGACAAGAGAGTCAGCAGCTGTTCTTCTTCTGCCTCTGTACTGAGGCAGACTGGAGCTACACTGACTCACTATCACCTCTAGAGGAACAAGTGGTATTACAGGCTGGACGGAGCAGCTAGCTGTTAGCATGCTAACTTCAGTAGATATCTCTGCAACCTCTTCACACTCTGTTCATAATGTTCGTTCATTCTTTTAATGTTTTTAATTTACATTCTGGAATATCTTACACATTAAACTTTAAACTGAAACTCGTATCTAGAGTGACTGCAACACTCCACGAGGGGAATGCCACTTGATGTGGGAACCTGAAGCTTACTTTACTTTATTAGATAACTATTAGCACTAGCAGGAGCACTGGCTATTCTTCCTGGGGCCCACACAAATACAATATAACACACATATACACTAGCCACATAAACACAACAACAAAAACAAACAAAGCAGATCATCTAATTCAACAATCAAGTACGGCAGAGAAACAAAATGATATGAATAACCTTTAATTGTATATTTATCCATCCTGCGCTTGCAACATAACATAAGTTATTAAATATAAATTCACTTTCACCCTGGTTTGTAATGTGTTTTTTTACACCATAATTCATACACACACACACACACACACACACACACACACATACACACACACACACGCACACAAACACACACACACGCACACACACACACACACACACACACACACACACCACAGTTGTCAATTCATCCTCTGACCTCCATGCTGTGTGAAATATAGTTATATAAGGAACATTTAGTATCATACTTCAGCATTATGATTTCCTCAGCTGTCAGGCCTTTTTCTCATGAGTTAGTTACCTTTTTCTCTCAGCCCCCTTAAATCTGCCCCAACTAGGTTTAGCTGAAATCATTAGTAGTTGTGGCATATTTTATTTGATATATAAGGTTTTGAATTCTATAAGCTGTGTTTACCTGTACACAGCAAGGAAAGCCCGACACGTGATTTGTCAAAGCAATTAGACCTTCAATGGAAGCGTGTTCCTCCTTTTAAAGAGCACAAAGAACAGAGCTATGCCAGAGAGTGCAGATGCTTGTGTGACGACTGGAACTTGGCATTCAAGCATAATGCTGAATGCTTTTAGAGTGGTTGCTGTCACGTGGGTGAACTCCATTGTCACACAGTTGCTGCGGAGCTGTCAAATGCATGTTGCTCAAAATAGATTATGAGCTTCACCTTAAGTGGTGCTGCAGCGGCTCAGTCGTTTTGCAGATTTTTCCGCACACTTTTGGTGATCTTTTAATCTAGTAACACTCAGGACCTCCAAATCCAGGTCGTGTTTGAAAAGAAATATGATTAGACTGATTAAAGTGTGTGCTCGGCACAAAACGGGAGATGAACAGTCTTCATTACCAAGATGCAAACAGGGTATATGTAAATGTTTAAAATGTTGCGTAGAACACAACGGCGTGACCTCAATGTGTCAAAGCTTGATTGAGTACAGTGGGAGAGAGATTTGAAGAGTCAGAGGTGTTGAAGGGAACGGGGTAGACACAAAGATGCAATGATACAATGATTGATAGTTATACACAAAGCAGAAGCTATTTCTTCAGAGGGACAAGATTAAAGGACAAATGAAAAAGAGAGAGAAGGTGTTTTATATACAATGTGAATATACTTATATAAATGTATATAAACGGCTTTGTATCACTGCAGGGTTCAGGAAATGACTAACACCTTGTTCTTGTCATCCTTTACTTTAAAAATTGTAGTTTGGATCAATCGTTAACATTTCCGTAAAAATGGGCACTTAATTCATGATGATGATGATGAAAATGACAGAATGAACAGAGTTGATAAACTCTAGAGAAACCCATCTGACGTTCACACATTAGGATTATTATACACACAAGTGCTCATCAAGTTCCAGAAGGCAAATTGCTGTCTTTGTGTGGTGCATTCACTGGCTACCGTGAAAGTCAAACACCAGGTCATTTAGTGTTGCTCACCGACAGCATTGACGATCTACAATGCCTGTCAATCAAAAAACGTATAGCAATACAGCAAACGTATAGAAATAGTTTCCAATGTGAATAATTTGGTCACATCTGATTTTTTGGTTAAAAATAACCTGCCACCGCAAGACATACTTTACACACTTTAGACATATTACACAACTATGGATGAATAAGACCAAACACTCCATAAATCCCTCTTGTACTCACTTAATTTGCTCACTTTATTAGGTTGTCAGTAGACCTTAACATTAAACACACCATTGTAAAGAAAAGTAAAGTAATGTCAGCAACACAATAATAGAGCAGTCTGCAGAAGACATGTGAAACCAAATGCAGGCAAAGGCACGGAATTCATTTACGAAAGATCTGCCTTATGCAAAACCTGAATATATTTCTATCTTTGGCACCCTCAAAGGTAATATCACAAGTGATACACACTGCCGTCTTTTTTACTGGCATCATTTATATGCTATCAGAATAATTTGAGAAATACTATAATTATATAAAAGTTCTAAATGTAGTGACTTTAACACCTCTGTTGTTTAATACTTGTTCATTTTAATCTTGATGCCAAAGCTGCTCATTTTCACACTGTTCCCACGGCCATCTTAGTGTGCTCAAGGAAGACCTGCACATCATTGCCACAATGCATGTGCACGTTAGTTGTGCTGTGTACGAAACTCCCAGCTTTAAATTCACTGGTGCACTTCACTTTTCAGGGCCGCTGACTCTCACGCATTAACCGTGAGACTCCAGCCATTGTCGCTTTTCTCACGCTCATGCCACACATCAATTTTCTTACGCAATGAATAACACATTTAGAACTGATGACATTGTGGTTCAGAAAGACACTGACCATCGCCCCAGGTTCTCTTCATCTTTAGGAAGTGAGTGCAGGTTGTAAAATGACTCACAATAATCATTGATGTTGTAATTGCTCTCTCCTCTTTATCCAATAACTATAGTACTCCCTAACTGAACATATTGTACTTGACGTCGCAGCTTTCATTGATCGTCTATAGCTAGATTACTTAGGTCCACTCCAAATAATAAAAAACACCTTCAGCAAAAAGGCAAACAACACAAACAAACTAGTATTATAAGGCTGCGTCTCTCACCTTAAATATTTCATGTCTACCTTCTCATGTCTGAAGTATGCATGAGGTGCACATATTCTCACCGCACATTCTTGTTCATAAATACCAGTGATGTGTAGGAATGGGAAATGTTTGTGAATACGCAGGCTATCATTTATACATCCGGGCCCAGGATTTTTAAACGGCATCAAAAATTATAGAATCTGTGAGACTTTATCTGCAAAATATTGCAAAAGTGCACCACAGAAACAAAACTCATGAGGAAACGAACAAGGAGCTGTAGCATTTCTGAGTATGTCAAAGCAGGAAAGCATTATTTTTTTAAATTGTGGAAATAGAAGCTTTGGAATATTTTTTCTGACTCCCCTAGGGCCTGTGAAGGACCGCAAACTGGCTGTTTTCATCATTTAAAAAAGAACTGCATTCAAGGACACTTCAGTGAAACACACATATCTTGCTCACGAGATGTGTGACTCTTAAATGGTGTTCGATTTGGGTGGAGGCAGCCACATGGAGGAAGTCTTCTATCCATCTGAGTTATGATGACGTATTGATTTTAGTGACCACCTAACTTACAACCACATGCCTCTGTCTATTCAGCTTGTCAAAAGAGACCCCCTCACAAAAACACGTTGTGCTCTGAACCCATCAAAACGGGACGCAGTGTTTTGCACCTCGCTTGTATTTGCGAGCTTCACCCTCATGCATGACGAGGTATTGATTTAGCAGCAGAGGCCCCAGTGTGACCGTGAACCTGCTCTCTGCAGACAGACAACCTCCAGCGGGCTGACACATGGGAGGCGAGTCAACACTGTGCACTGGAGCGAAGATGGGAAAGAAGAACTTTAATACATTTGTCTCCCATCATTTCTCAATTAAAGAGCACAGAGCTGAGTTCGAAATCTCCATCCATGTTTCCGCATGTGTCTCACTACCATGAACAGTTTGTACATACCCTTTTACACGTAATGCAATGTTACTGCAGACAATTACCACTATAACCTTTTATTTGAACCATAATCCCTTACATAATTATAATCCAGTAAAAACATAATAAAATAAAGTACTCATTTTTATTATTTCTTTTTTTCCTCAGTTTTAGTTTCTTGACAATGAAGTTTTCATACGACTCGGGGGTCGTGGAACGAGCATCTTATATAGTTGTTACAGCGAATGTGTTAACCAACAGTCCAGAAGACATGGAGTAATATTAGCATTCATTTCAAATACTTTTTTTCTGGCCATCTGATCACCTTTTTAGCTGCTAAATGCTCCCCTATGTCCATCAGCTTATCTCTGACCTTGTCTGTTGTTTGGTGCTGAGCGGGTAGAGGACAGAGGCTTTATCAGAGCTTTTTTCGATGAAGACAAATGAGGTTGCTGAGTTAAGGGCCAGAAAACCAAAACAATGAGCTACAAGAGAAAAACTCTGTAGAGTCGAGGAGAAGGGTCTAAGCTCTAAAATGAAAATGATAAATTCCTTTTTGTTAATCACAAAATACAGGCGTAAAAAGGTAACCTTTTCCTCATCCTAATGTAATTATTTGCCTCAATGAGAGCAGATGAGGACACTATGATGTCTCCTTCAGTGAGTTATACAGTCCTCTGTCCTCTGTCCCCAACCATCAATTAAATCCCCAGTCCATCAAAAAATCACATGTAACAGAGAAGCACTTTGATTTTAAAGTTAAAATATCTCAGTTCAACATTTTTTGTTTTTACACCTTAGATTGGTGATTTCTTGTCTTCTTAAATGCAACTATTGCCTACTTTAACTGTACAGGTAAACTGTGAGAATCTATATAAATACAGATTCTTATATATATATATATATATATATAACATTTATATTTTTATATCTATATATATATATATATATATATATATATATATAATTTATATAGATATATAACATTTATATATACATATATATATATATATATATATATATAAATATAAATGTTATATAAATAAACGATTACAGATTAACATAGGTTTTGGAACATTTTCAGGAACCTGCATTATTATAAACTTTTATGACATACTGATTGACAATTAAAATGGAACGCACCTAAATAATAAAGACATATATACATGAAAAGAGATCCACCCAGTTTATATATTTTTTGACAATAAAAAATCTGTAAAATGTTGAGGATTACATTTTATTTACAAAATTTCACATTTAATTTATTCCTTAAACTTTTTAATGATATTTTCTATACTCATATCTCCTTACATGATGGTCTAAATGTTTCTTTTCACTGACAGGTATGTAATTCTACTGGAAAATACTGTATACCTTTTAATAGTATATTAGTACCTTTTTTTGCCTAAAATCTGTAAAATTTAAAGATAATAGGATAAAAAAATTTAAAAAATATGCTAAACGAAAAAATAATCAACATGTGTAATTTGTGTCCAATCATATAATGTAAATTGGCATCAGTGTCCTCAGTGTATGGCCATGTGCACAACTAGCTGCATTTGTAATTAAGGGAACAGAAACTCAAGAAAACATGTTTGATTGTAAGACTTAATCTAATATGTAGAATGTTATATTTACTGGTGTTCAACTAGCCCTGGTAAAGTAACATCATCTTTAAAACAATTCTTTTTATAACAAATAAAACACAACAGACTTTCAGGCAGCATGTCTCTTCCAGTGATAGTATTAAAGGGAGACAATTGTCTGCTAAATAGTGGCACTTCCTTTTAAGTTGAATACATTTCTAGAACAATTCAATCATTTCTTTTGTATATATTGTAAGTATTACTAAATAAAGATGGAGATGTCGGAGACTTTCTAGCTCACACCTGCTGGAGGTCACAAACGCCCTAAATAACACATTCAAACCACAAATCCAAATCCACCCAAATAAAAGATGTTTCATTGTCTGTAAATATATATCAATATGTCTGTGCATTTACACAAGCTGTACCTGCGTGTCCTTCCATTCGCACTATCGGCAATCATGTGTGTGAGTTTTAATCTGTCAGCTGCCTCGTTCTTAAACTCATCATATTACCATCAGTTGGGAGTAAATTTAAATCCATTTAGACAGCCGGGAGACAAGGACATGATCCATTATTTACACAATCAACCATTTCTCTCGTCTCTGACCCAGAAATAATGAATTTGTCACTTCTGCTCAGTGCTTAGCCTGGGTAGTTGGTGTGCGGAAAGGAAGAGAGAGATGAGACTCTATAATAATGAATATTTCACTTCATTGCACAATGCTCTCGTGCCTAGCAAAAAAGTCTTCATGGAAAAAGTTTGCGGTCTTCATATGATATGATACGTTATTAATGCTATATATTTTTATATTATTTTTTTTCATGTATGTGTGTTAGCCAGCAATATTTTTAATCTGTTCCTGATTCATCAAAGGAATACAGCCAATGTTGATCGAGTGTGTTTGCTTGTGTGTGACAAGAACAAGTACAACTATTGCCACTTCCAGAAAATTACTTTTTTCACACACACACACACACACACACACACACCTACGAATACATACGCAGTGATGCAAAGACACACATACCTATGCAATTGATGCTTTTGAGTAATGCTCCGGATGTAATTAGCTATTTGCGTTGCAGACTTACTGCAATGTGTCTACGTCACTTAACTTAAATGTCAACGTCAATTTTGAAATAATTCTGGATCGTTTGCTGTAATTTTGGAATGTAAAGCCTGAACAAACCCTTCCGCTTTGCTCAAACGTACACACACGATCAAAATAATACACATACCCCAAGAAGCTCCCACACATTTATGCCCATTAAGACAATCACAAACCAATTCCAAAGTCCCTCTAGAAAAAAACATGATTATCAAACTGAGCGAGTGAACAAACCAAAATAACACCATCATAATACTACTATTTAAGTGAGGTATCACAGCACTTTCAATTACAAAGCTGCCGCATTTCTTTCCTTCTATTGTTGATGTTGAGCACAACTGAACCCGCATCAAGCCACCATTAAAAACACCAACTGATTAAAAACCATTTAATTTGATAGCTAAAACGGTGCTTCCCCATTTTCAGACGAGCCATTCATCACGACGCCAGACGCACAAATGCCAAAAAAACAATTTGACTCCAAATGTTGTAAGCGTTGAATCACGCTGCGAGACATGCTAAAGCTAATTTGCCAGACAAATTAGTTGGCTCGATTCGAACTTCATTGGCGAAGTTATAAAATCTCGTATGGAGAGGAAAGTGCTCCTGCCGTACATTTATAGTAATTGTTTCATCGGAACCCCGCTGTGGAGGGCATTTTAGACGCCCACCCCCCATGCCATTTTTTAAACACTGCGACTGTCAAATGGCTTGGCTCAGGATCCCAAACATTGCAAAGACAGCTCCTCCATTCCTTTTCACTACTGGAGTCCATCTTCCCTGCGATGCCAACACATGCCGAACTGGTTGTAGTCCAGTATTTTTAGGCAAAAATGCTCCATTAAAATGTGCACAAGGTAAAAGTTAGTTTTACATCAGAATTAGTTGTATACAAAGATCTTTGGGCAACTTGAGAAAGTAGGATAAAACAGAAAAAACATTTTGAGTTAAACTAAGCAAACATAAATTGTTGTATTAAAGTAGCACATAGCTTCTCAAGCTGTTCAGATGCAAGACAAACCCTATTTTGAGATTGTAAAAGTTATCTTTGTGTGTTCATATGTTCCAGTAAACGAATGCTGTTGAGCAGAACAGGATTGGAGGTGTTCTTTAAAGCTTGTTCAATGTCTTAAGTAAAGCTTCTGAAGCAGCATTCAGCACACATTTCACTGACTTTGCAATCAGATGCTTCAGATGTTGAGTTGATTGGGTTTCTCTTTTCCGCAAACCCACTTAGATTTGTTTCAAGGGTTGATGTGACAAAAAATCATTGGCGGACCCTCGCGGCTAGATGAGCGGGGAGCACCAGGCGGCGGTAAAACGGAGGGAAGCCGTACGTTGTTCATTTGCACATACCACCCACATTGCAAAGATACAAAGCCGTTTGAAAATGTTCCCTATAATAACATAATGAAAATGAATAACTGTTCAAGGATTCTTACTGTAATGCAGACTAATTGCATTCTTCCTCAACGTTGACCACTGCTCTCAGCAAATTATGTTCTACGATACCTTCACAATGATGCTAAACTACAGTATCCGATGTAGCCAGCCAAAAGCAGACCAGCATCGGTGGTAGAGACAATGATATTGACCCACCACCGATGCTTTCATACTAATTGTGGTGAATTAGGTGCTACAATTAGTTTCAAGCAAAGCCAAAAGTGAGCACTATTTGTTCTTTATTGGAGTGTAAACTGGCTTGGCATGGCATCAGTGCCTGCTTAGGCTCACCCTCCTGTTGGAAAGGCTGTTTTTCTGCTCTATGAAAATTTTAGTTAGTTGCACTTTGGCATTTGGATATTTTCTCAGCACTTGGGTACCAGCTTTGCCCCAATCTGCTTTATTATACATCATTTTAAACCTGAGTCCCAGTTAGCTAAGCGTTTTGCTTTGCTGGACAGATGTGTCCCTTTTATAATTGTTTAGTCACACAGCCACTGTGATGGCTGCTACCATGGTAACCAATCTGATCCACTTAAAATCCATGACTACAATTCACACACAGAAATACACACTTAGGCTACATACCAACGTACACATTTTTTTTCTTTTCATCAAAGTAAAGAAAATAAGTTACTGTCATGCTGTCAAAGGTTTCCATTTTAGTGTTCAAGGCTATGCTAAGCATTATTTTGTGGCGAGGGTGTGTGTGTTTGTGTGTGTGTGTTCACAAACAGACTGAAGCACTCTAAAGCCTAAAGCAATGCTATTGTATCGGCTATTGGATTAATTGAGCGCATGCTAATAGACATACGCTAACCCTTGCCAAGGTCTTACACTGACAGACACACACTCTCCCACTTTCTCTCAAACACATGACATACTCAAACACTCACACAAACACAAACACACACACACACACACACACACACACACACACACACACACAC
>CALSCE010003134.1:1345884-1377627 GCA_943593645.1 Bovichtus variegatus
ACACACACACACACACACACACACACACACACACACACACACACTGCCAAAATGCCTGATTTCAAGGCTATGTGCTTGGCTAATTGTGTGCAGTCTGCTCTCTGATTATCAAATGTTACTTTGTGCTCAAGGCCACATTTCTTTCCATCAAACAAATGTCGTTATTCCAAACAAAGATTGTACAACATTCATAGAACAGGTAACACACAAAAGGATGCACACTTTTATCCATTTAAACCAGGCAGTTTATTGTGATTTAACAATGCCCTTTATTATCATCACTATTATCTTTAGGCTTACATCTATACTCAGGTTTAACATTGGGTAATGTGTTGTTGGGGGATATTTCTTTAAATTAAAAGTCTTAACAAGATCTAACAAAATCCCAGAGTTTTCAGACATATGTTAGATTGCCTATTCTAATCTAGATTCAAAATAAATGTTCTCCAACTAACATAACTGGAGTCAAGCATGTCCTGCAATGCAGCACTATCACCTGCACCACAGATTTACAGCAAAGGAACACTTAAAGCCAACAGTAGGGCCGGGCGATAGTTCAGCGAGATCGTTTCTATTATGTCTTTGAATGGAATCATCTCGTGATGAAATCATATATCAAGATATCATTATACACAATAAGATGTCTAAATTGATAATAACAAGCACATACAAACTCAAATTTCTCTCAAAATCTAATGTGATATATTTTGACAAGTAATTTGAGTTGACAAACTGGACTGCGACTGACAACCTTCCAGTCACAAGCTTCTCCAAACTTTAAGCTCCATTGCCCCAGATAACAATAGTGCTTGCAGATAATATATGTATAATAATGGTGGAGAATAAGGAGAAAAGGTCCACTTGGAAGCCAAATGTGGGTTGAAAAAAAACTGTGAGCAGGATTTTCTTCAATCATTCATCCAGCTTCATTGTTTTAACTACTGCATGCCTACACCCAATAATTCTGCTTCTCCTCCTGAGACCCAGCCCATTGACTTCTGTCCTCTGTAGTGGACATTTTGTTCTCATGCATCTCCTTTTACTCTTGTGAGCTACTCTGCTGCATTGTACCAAGAACAGATACAGTATATATACTTTTTTAAGTCTAAATTGAAAGATGTTTTTTTTAACCCTAAATAGGTAGGAAAAAAAAAAAGGTCATTGAAAGACACTTTTTTTCCTCGGTTGCCAGGAGGCGATGGGAAGACATCGCATCGATCTAGTTAAATCAAACTATTGTCCTTAACTGATCACTCTGAATGTGTGTGTATGCATGTAAACAGTTATTTTTTCTCAATAATTTCACTTGAAACACTTTTGTTAATTTTGCACTAAAGCTCTTGATCCAATGAGAAAATACTCAGAAAGTACATTTCATTTGTCATTATTTAATCCACACAGGAGTGTACAAACAATAACGATTGGCAGTAGAACATTGTTTCACACTATGATGCCTGTGTAATTAATCATCGCTTCATGTGCCTCCTGAACCTTGGGGGAGGGATCACGGATCTACTGCGTTTTGTTAAACAACTATTATATCGTGATATAAATCATTACCGACATGTTAAATTACCTATATATCGGCATAGACGATGTTGGTCATATTGCCCAGCCATAGCCAACAGCACAAAACTAGAAATAAATTCACCTGTATCTCAACAACAAAGGATTTACTGCAGGAATTCTCCCCAGCGAGTTGAGGGGCCTTTTTTGAAAATAGTGCTTAACCCTCTGAAGTGATATAGATAGGCTGAGTGGATAAACACTAACTTAAAATGTTATAATTTTGGTGTCTTTCTTGTGACATCTTCAAAGTGAATGTTTAAGCTATTCCTTCAGTTTTTCAGTGGGACTTTGGGGGCTTTGTTATTGAAATTAACGACTTAATTCAAGCAGTGACTTCACACAGAGACTCTGGTTTACGGGCCCCCTGAGCCCTCGGGCCCCTTGGCCCCCAAGGCCTGTTAGAATATCCAGACATGTTGGGGCTAAAATCGAAACATGCGTTTGTAAAATCCATTGTAGTTTGAGTGTCATTTCTAAACCTTCAAAGTAATTTTCCATTTCTTGCTTTTTATCTCGCTTTTTCTTTTTTTCACTGGAGACTTAAGCACCTAAAGTGACTAAATTATATATCAAGTCATGGAAATATGAAAATATGGAAAAAAAACATTTCAAATAAGAATAATTACAGCATTTCCTTAATTTTCCTTTACACTACCCTGCCACTACTACTACTACTACTACTACTACTACTACTACTACTACTGTTACTACTACAGCTACTATTTCTAATTTAATAGAAATAAATATTATTTACTATTTCTGATACATTTGCAAGCTAGGTTGTGCTTTTAAGCTCTTTCATGTTTGACAATGTATTTTGTTTTCAGGTAGTTTTGAACTTATGTGCACATTTAATATGTCTAGTGTCAAGTCTTGCTTTATGTAGTTCTTGCCTTTGTGAATAAACATACAGTATGGAGCCCTGTGAGTGGGCCAAGGGTCTTGCCATCACAGAACATGTTGTTACTGCTACTGCCACACACTGGGTATGTTTTCATGCACATCACTAATCCAGCACGTATAAGGCAGTAATGTAAGTAACATGGAGCCCATGTAAACCAAACTTATATGTCAACCTGATTATGTTATAGTAAGAACAGATACAGTGAAATATGTGTGGCACTTTGTTTTTTAAATCACAATATTTAAATGCATTTTAGTCTGAGTCTGTGCTCCTTTCAATATATCATCTTGCATCTTGCCCATAACGCCTTATAGATCCACAGAGATGTAACATCACAGAACTGACTTGTACTTTACAAAGAAACTGCAGTCCAAAGAGTCTTTTTACACTTCTATAATTCTGTGACCTCTATCAAGCACCTCTGAGTGTGAAGAAGCATTGTGGCTGAATGGATGAAGAGTCATTGTTTTGAAATTCACAACTAAGTCTCATAGTCTTTGCTATGAGGTCTCAAATCAAGGCCAACATGACTCAAGCCTAAGCACTGGACCTGGTTTTTGAGTCCTTATCAAGTCATTATGCACCCTTGATCAAATGTAATGCCATTATAAAGACAGCTACATTTGGTCGATAAAGTTTACACATACAATAAATGTTTTTCCTTTAAATAATTTAAACGTTTTAGTTCACATCATTTATTGACACAAATTAGGCCTTATGTATTATTATTATTGGGACAAGGGTTGTGTTTTAATGTAATCAAAACCAGATCTAGTTTTGGTTGTCTTTTGTAATCAATTTGTCTTTCACTTTGGACACTTCAAAAGTTCAAAATAAAGATTTAATTGAGGTACACACTCTTTTCGGCTAAGAAGGCAAAGCCCTACAATGTTCAGTGATGGCCTAATTTTCATACCTCTGTAAAAACATGAAAATTGTGTTGCATTTTCAATTCAGTCAGGCAACACTTAGGCAATTCCAAAGTGTTGCTCCTTTAACAGTGAAAACTGAATGTCCAAATGAGGTTTTGCAATATGTGTTGACACTGCTGCTGTGCTGGTGTCTTGTAACACACTTATGAAGCTGGGAAGGAGCATGTAGGCATTACAACGTTGGAATAACTTATGAAGCTTTCAAAGCTGAACATATTGTATTGTATGTCAGTTCCACATGTTTGGTTATACAGTGATATGATGGGTTTTATAGTTGACTGTGAGGCTTGTGACAAGAAATTTAGACTCTAGTATTAGGAGCAGTGGGCAGCTGTTCTATCACCAGGGAGCAGTGAGGGGGTCCAATGCCTTGCTCAAGGACACCTTGGCAGTGCCCAGGAGGTAACTCTCAAAGTACCAGTCCACACTCCATACTTTGTTCGGGGACTTCAATCTGCAACCCTCCGGTTACCAAACCAAGTCCCTACTGACTGAGCTACTGCCGCTCACAAGGTAGAGATGCTATGTGATAAGTGTGAAAATATCCTGGCATGCATGGACTGTAGAGCTGGGCTGAGTGGCAGATACTTTCTGATGAGTCTGAATCAGTTGAGATTTGATTTAACTTTTTTTGCAGATATTACACATTATGAATCTTTCATTTTTGAGTTGTCTACATATAGAAAAACAAATTAAAACAGTATTTTTTATATTCAGTGTTAAGTGAGAGGACTCAAGCCTTTGTGATACAGAATATAAGTATCTGGTAAGCTGGTCAGTGGCCTTGGTAGATGTACTGGCAGATGTATTAGTTTACAGTGTCATCAACATACTATTGGAAGTCAACACCAGGACAACACTCAGGTAGGTTGTTAAACAGCAGTGCACTTAAAACCGACACCTGGGGTATCCCCATGCTATAGGCATGTTGGGATGACTTTTCCCTATTGACTCTCACACATTTTACTCAACTATAAAAACACATGGTCCACTCATAGACTGTATATAAGAAGTGGACGTAGTCACTGTGATATCACCCATTGGATAGTGTATTACGGTTTTGAAGGCTCTAATTTGGCATTTTGACTGTAGCCACCTTGTTTTTTGCAACCAGAAATGACACGAGAGGTTGGAGTGAAGTACAACCGAACGCTGAAGTAAACATTTTTTGGCCGCCAATATGTTACAATTAACTTTCTGGAAGTGAAAACACACTGTGAAAGGGTAGAAGAAAACATGGAGGCCATCTCAACTGGACAACACGGTGGACGCAACCTGTCAATTTACAACGTAAACTAAAGCATATGCTGCTGCATTATTTTATTTACTCTAAATGGGATCATAATTTACAGAATAAACATCATGCTGCATTGAAAAAGACTTGAAACTGGTGATTGACACCATAAACTCGTCAGTCGCCCCTAGATTTAGAAATGTTTCAGTTTTCAGAGGTTGCTGCTTGGGTCTACTCGCAATATACAGAGCGTTACTTCTTTTACCTCAGAAATGATATTTAGCCAATAACAAACACATGCTTACAGCGAGCAAATACACCTTTGTCACAACGGAGAGCTTGACTCGTCACTGTCGGAAAAACAATGTTTTTTTTCTCTATAATTTTCTTTTTTTTAAATCAACACAGTGCTTGCTCGCTCCTCCAGGAAGACAAGTTGTCTCTGCACTGTAGAAAAGCGAAACGTTATCAAAGAACTGGGACTATTTTTTCACATTGCGTGTTATGCAAGTAGAATACACAGGAAGAGTAGTGTAGCTCAGGTATCAAGTTCACAGGGACTCTGTTTAGCATGAAAAGATGTAGCTGGTGCGACCTGTGCGGCTCAATAACCAAACATCAGGTCAAGCTTCAGAGCTAGTGCAAGACTGTGGAAACCAAAGTAGGAGGACCTTCACACAACAACCAAAGTACAGCTCTTCAGTTTCTCCTCTGGAATGTGTGGGTGTGCGAGTACTTTGTTTCACTCACTAACATTTAGATACCCCTGCTGATCTATATATATAGTTTTATTAGGCTTCTGACACTCAGAGCCTTGAAGAATCACACTAGGTTCTCTGTCCTCATGTATCCTTTTTGATTCGCTTTTGAACTGATGTTGTATTTGTTCAATGGCCCAAAAGAATTCAGAGATAGAAATAGAGAGAAGGTAGAGAGAATAATACAGCATGCATGACATGAGGAGGAAGAACGAAAGAAAGGGCCAAAGAAAAAAAAAAAAAAAAGAATCACTGCCAGAGATTTTTTCTCAACAAGACCACAGCTCTAAGGTCAAACCAGTTCAAAAAGTTTCAAACCCCTATTGGCTCTGTTTTTCGAAGCCCGGACATGAATACAGTTTAAGGCAGTGTCAGTATCAGAAATGTATTGAGGTTTATTGGTCACATACCACTTTCAAAGTTGGACAGCACTGTGCGAGGAGCTCAACAATGCAGCAAAAGCACACCAATATCTGAAGTGTGCAGAAAAAAAACTGAAATGGCCTTCAATATTGTGTCAGTGCAGTGAAGTACGCTGTTGTGATAGAAAAATAATATTTGACTGCTGTATGAATGGCAAAGAAACTCCTTAATACATCAGCGGTTTTATTTCCTCTCCGGCTGACCTATTCTCTTCTGTCCTTGTTCATTCACAGATCATGAACTCAGCCCTAACACACTGGAAACTCATTTCCTGCCTCCACAGGTTGTCTAGTCCTCTTGACTCCTCTGCCCGCTCCAACAACATAGAACCTCAGCGATTGAGAATGAGAGACCGGGCTCGTATTGGGCAGAACCTTTTCATTCACCACTGTGTTCCTCGGTGTGAAGGTACATCATATTCAGTCTTCAAAGAAATAAATGATCATGATGTATAACATCGTTGCCAAGTGGATTGCGGCTCACGATGGCAGTTCACATCATACCTCCCACAAACAGTCAACATAGGTTTCTTTGGTCCATGAGGGCAATCATTTTCTTAAATGTTTCAGTCCTGCTTGATTTGGTGACACCTGCGGTTACTGCTGATAACAACAGGTGCAGTTTAGCACTACGGCAAACTTTGTTAAAAATACAGCAGAAGAGCAGCTGGTGTATCTGCTTACAGTGCAGCCAGACAAACTCATGTTGCTTTAATAAAGACGTCAGTCAGAAGTGATTGCAACTACAATCTGACTTCAGGCTGCACACAGCGTGAGTCGTTCTCCACTCCACAGCAGGACACAGTGAAGTGTGTTACCTTGCTGAGGAGTCGGAAGTGTTCAGCCTGCCCCCTGCAACTTGTTCCTTCTTGTTGCATCAGGCTATTCCCCTCGCAAAAAAAATAAGGTAATAAATGCAGGTTGTATTGTTTCGGAGAGACATTGTTGATGACGCTGCTGTCAACGCTTACCATGGTGATGGACAGACACATTGCTTCATGAGGCTGTTTCATCAGTTGAGCGCTTTTGATGCAAACTATTCCTGTGAATCCTTCGGGTTTAGGTCGGCAATCTGAATCAAGCATGGGAATGGCGGACTCCACCACTACCGGTAAAAACTACTATACAGAGATACAGTATAATTTCTGACTGTAAATGCATTGAATGGCCATTGCAGAAAAATGCCAAACATAAATAGTATTAAAAATAAAGTTGGATTTTGTGAAAATCTTTTTAGCTCTATTTAAATTCTTTAAGTTGACTAAACCTTAACCATAGAATTGGCAGATAAGAAAAAAAAAGGTCATCAAAGGTTCTTATCTTGAGACACACCTTGATGTACCAGAATCAGACAAATAGTCCTCATAACTAAACAACACTGGGATATTTTCAGTCATTTGGGCAATAACAACTCAGTGACTGAGTCTTTACCAGCCACGACAGAGACGCTGGTATTGTTTTCAGCTTGTGAGTCTGTGTGTGTGTGTGTGTGTCATCATGGCATAATGTGCTCTTGGATACATCTACTGTAGCAGGAAGTACCACAGAGGAGGTTTGAGTACTTTGCCAGGTGTTTATATTTCTTTCCCGACAGATTTTTGTCACAGCGATAGGGTCACTACCATTCAAGTTGCAAGTCACAAACCTTTACAGGTCCTCCTGACAGTGCACAAATGAAAACTAGAATGAAGTATGCTAGCTCAAAAGGCACTATGCAGAAGGTTGTAGAGGGGGTCAAGCATAACATGGAGATAATTCTAAAAAAAAAAATTCTGGCCTGATCTGGCATCGTGGCTGGAGTGATCCCATTGCAAGATGTTTTTTCAATATGCAGCTGATGTTTTGGTTGATGTAGGCAAGTTGACCAGACAACTTGCCTACATCATGAAAGGTAGATATTGTTTAAATGTTTTTTTATGTTCATACCCACTCTCATTAACATCAATTATTTTCAGAATACAAAAAGAAAATATGGAAAGTAAGAATGGGAATTAAACAGCCACTCAAGTCAGTGATAGCAACCTCTAGACTTGTCACTAATTTAATCCTGACAGAAATCATGAATGAGAGGTTTCAGGGTTGCTTTCTGCCCTCAATCCTGATCCAAGTAATCAGTCAAGAACTGATGCTATTACAAGCACAAAACAATATTTGTAAATCCATGTGCAGTTTCCGTGAAAAACCTTAGGCGGTGTGGTACATACAGTAGCTTCTAAATTCTGCTAAAATAAGGAAAAACTATTTAAGCAGGGAAACCTTTTACATATCAAATAATCTACATTGTAGAAAAGACAGGAAATCAAGTACTTCATTTATCGTAGCCTGCCCTCTCGAAGTCTGCTACAGTACGTGGCGTAGAAAAAATAGAAAATCTAAAACAGTTTGGGTGGTTAAAGATTGTTGTTTCATTTCTGATAAATCAGAGGGTGTGGGTGTGTGTGTTGTGTGTGTGTGTGTGTGTGTGTGTGTGTGTGTTCTGCACCCTGAGTTTTGGTTGTTGTCTGGCTCAACCTCAAGTTCAGGCAAAGTGTATATTACATATATTATGAGTCAGTCATTATGAGAAGAAATGTAGCACCAATATTGTTTTTTACACTTCTGGGCTGTGTAACATTAAACTCGGTCAACATCCTCAGTGACTGAAGAGGCTTCCTGGTCTGTTGTTAAACACCATTCTCTCTTGTCTATAATTCTTACGTTGCGTTTAACATCTTTGTAACTTCAGAATGGCTAGCTGCTAATTAGATTGCTTGCTTGATATGAAATGCTGCAGTGCTCCCTGCATGTGCACTATGTCCTCTTCTGCTCATGCTTCTCAGCCATTTCGTGCCCGCTGCTCTGTTTTTAGCTTTCATCACCCCAGGATTACAAGTATGAGAATGGCATATTTCACTTCTAATTTCACTAATATAAAATAAGTGCTACATGGGTTATAAAGGCATTATACATTTTAAAAAATATTTAGATTTTAATACCTCAACAAAATGAGTCTTCATGGGGGTTGTGACAAAGCAAGGTTCTACTCTCTGTGACTCTCATTTGTTGATAAAAAGGAAGACTGATACAATAGTTTCGGCATCAAACATAAGCTGAAAAGAGCTAGAAACTTATTTCATTATACTTTATGATTTTTTTCAGATGATGATGGTACAATGGACACACACGAACACACACACACACACACACACACACACACACACACACACAGCCCCGTGGAGAGGTTCTCGACTCTTCACACATGCATGCAGTGGACAGCAGTAGTATCCTGCAGAGTGTCATTCCCCTCTCACTCACATATACACAATTCTGTCGTGATTCTTGACTTTTGACTACATTTGCCAGTGTTTAGCAAGCTGTCTTAGACCGTACTCGGTACCAAAAGCAGTATAAGAACAATAAACTGTAACAGCTTGAGCAGTTGACCAGCCACACGTTTCCCATGGCCACATAGCACTGTGAACGCACCGCTCTACCAGGACAGCCTGCTCGCTATTTTCAATAGACACTCTGGGAAATTATTGTAAATATTATGATGTTGGGTCATTGTTGTAACATGGGGACATACATACAAGGAAAATACATTTTGAGGTGGGGGATTTGCCAAAGCTGGACATGAAGCATTGCATGAACTTATGCTGTGAGCTGAAGTGGGAGTGAATGTTATCCTCTTCAGAGTCCAGCTCAAGTGTCTTCCTTTAACGTATATTGTCTTTGTTATCTGTGTTTGGGTAATAACTAACGTTAAGTCAGGGTTAAAAAAATAAATATATCCATATATATATATATATATATATGGATATATTTATAGGTTATTTCACATCATCATCAAAAGGATGTTTAACAGTGTAAAATGACATGAAGTGTGAGGCTGAGGCAGCCGACATATTACTTGACAACATCGCATGTTTCCGTGTGTTTGCAATGCATCTTAGAGATGGCTCTGCTGTAAAAAGCAAAATGTAAATAAAGATAATTCATTCATTAAGGCCGTACACGTGTGTGTGGCGAAGAAGAGAAATGCAGCGTTTCAGTGGATGTTTAAATGCTGACTGTGCACCGGTGTTTTCCGACGAGTGAAGAATCCACTCTCTACTCAGCAGGTCGACCTCTCAGCTGACACACACACACACACTCACACACACACACACTCACACACGCACACACACACACACACTCACACACACACACACTCACACACACACACACACACACACGCACACGAAGTAAATAAATTGGAGGGATTTATATTACTGCTGTTGTAAAACTTTTCTTCACCCCCTGTCTCGCCTTCCTTTTCTACCTTTTCATCTGTTCTTTTTTTTCTCCTAATTTTTATATTTATCGTTGCATTCATTATCTCCCTTTTTCTTCTTCTTCCTATTTCTTTTTACTTTGCCCGTGCCTTACTTCTTCTCTTCTTCACCATTTAATTCAGCCTCTCTTCCCTTTTAGCTTGCACAACCAATATTGAGTTTGTGTAAAACCTTAAAGTTGGAATTTGATTCAACTATGTCTGTATTGGTGAATAAAAGCAGCTTTGGATTCATATAAAACCCATTCAAAACTTACTCCGTCATTTCTAAAATGAAGCTCTAGCTATATTTCACCATTACTAACGTGGCTGGTCAGTATTTGATCCACTGTGTAGTCCGTTAAGATTAGATAGGACGAAGAACGAAGGAAGAAAATGGAAAATCATATGCAAATTTTCCAAAAAAAAGTGTTTTGAGAGAAATGAAGCCATCACAAGACTTTTAATATGACTTTTTTGATAAAGGGAAAACCTTAAGCACAGCACATTCTCAAAATTCTATGTGGAAGTGGGAAACGTCAAAGTGTGGCTGTTGGACTGCAGAATGTGTCATAGTTTATTGCTCTTATTTTGCTTTTGGTACCAAGTACGATGTAAGACAGCTTGCTAAACGGAAATTTGTCACTGATGTCAGTTTTTTACTGCCAATCACGAGAATATGGTGCATAGAAAGTGTTGAATCATACTTCTCGAGGTACCTACGTTTCCTGAAGGCAACATAATTGATTGAAACTGTAAAAACTAAGATCTGAATCTGAAAACATAAAATCTGCAAATGAAAAAAAACAAGACCTCAAATATCTAAATATGTATGAAAGTGAAAAATAATAAATAATTTATTCCAAAGAATTACAGAACTGAATCAAAATAATATTGATAAAAAAATAATTCTAAACATGGTCCATCATGATATGCATATGGCTAACCATTCCCTCTCTGCTGTCTCACTGGAAGCTTATGTACAATATGACTTTAAGGTAGGTGGATAGCAGCAACCTGTAGGTCATTGTTGGAATCTGAGAACACTGGTAGCCACTGCAGCAGGGTTGCATCCTCATTCATAAAACCAAACACTTTCAGTGGCTGGGAAGCACTTTTAGGTAGCGACCTATTCTCAGCTGACCCTAACATTTAGATTGTATACATCACAAACTATGAATGGAATGGAATACATTCTGAAGAAGTTGCAAAACTATTGCAACTCATGCAAAATGATGGTAATATTAAACATGTTTGGAGTGAGAGAAGATGTGAAAGCATAAAAGGTAAAAAATGAGAGAAAGACTCATGCTAGAACAAAGGAAAGGCAGGTTAGAGTTGGCAAGTAGGGAGAGGATATCCTCATCTTTGCTCAGCAAACAGGTGAGAGAATGACAGAGAGAGGGGTAGATTATAGAAAGAGAAAAATAGAGTCAGACGAGTGGTGCCACCCTGCCTTTGCTCGGCACAGAACAGCAGCTCCGGGGTTTTAGGAGGAGAGGGACGGAGAGACAGTGAAAGAGAGATAAATGGAGAAGAGCAAGAGAAAACAATGAAGCACAAGTGAGCAGGAAGAGTGAGACGTTTAAGGACAGAATGAGAGATCAGTTTGTGAGGGAGGCAGAGAGCGACAGTGCCGAGGGCTTGTTGAACAGGCTCCTTTTATGCAGAGACACGGCTGCCTGACAGACAGCTCTGATATGGAGCATTAACACACACACACACACGCACACACACACACACACACACAAACACACACTATACACACACAATACACACTCAACTAGTGATAGGGTGTATTACATATTACAAGCTGTTAAGTCTGGAGTCAGAGCAGATGTTTATTCATGACAAGCACAGGAGGAGAATGTCAGGGCATACCTGCTGCTTAGCACGCACACACACACACACATACACACATACACACATGCACGTACACAGAAGCTCGTTGTGTGTACATGGTTGATGTATATGTACGTGTATAGGCGGTTACAGCGGGAGGCAGAATAGGAGTCATTGCTTTGTTCAAGGGCACATTAGCAGTAGGTAATAACATTTCTTCTTTAAACTCCTCGCAGCAGTTGACATACAACATAGACAGATAGAATAGATAGAGTTTTTTCTAATGATATCATGGGGCGAGAGACTTCCGTTGAACTAAACTTTGAAATCACACAATACGTTTTCTGTTGGAAAGAAAATCACCACATTAACATGCCAACAATGTGATTGTGTAGGCTACAGATCATTATTTAGTGTGTAGTGTTACAGACGAGTCAGGTCTAACCCGGAGTATGTAGAAAAGGGGGGAACCAGGAAAGAAACAGACAGACTGAGGGCGTAAACTTTGTTTACCAAGTTAGCCGGCTATTAAATAACTCCAGCGCACAACAGCGTCTTTTTATCAACACGCGGCTCAACCACGGACTACATTTCTTTCACAGACCCTTCTTACCAGCAAGTCTACGCATGAAACATGAACCTCTCCCAATTAAATAATCAGTACAAACATTTTGGTAACAGTGTTAGAAAAATAGTTTGTTGTTAATAAAAAGTCCAAAATACATATGTACAAAAACTTTTTTGAGGGAGGTGCATAGTGTCAAGATACATCCAATCACCATGCTCCAAATTCTGTGATTTTTCAATAACGACAAGCTTTAAAGCTAAAATTACACAAATACAGACACTGCAGCATGAATCAATTAAGTTGAATGAATTCAGTGACTATGGTGCCATGTTTTATTCACAACTGCACTAACAAAGTGTTGTGAATTCATCAGCGCACTGATACACTCTTCTGACTGGCTTCTGGTCCATGGCACAAGAGGCTGAATCTCATGGGTATTGTAGGATTTTGAGCCAAAAAATATTGAAATGAGAATATAGAATGGGGAAATACACTATCAGAATCAGTGGCCCCTCCCACTTTGCATCATAAGAATTTCAGATTTGTAGTCATGCGTCACAGTTTTTTTTATTCTTATAACTGTAACCCATTGCTGCTTTTCAAGCAACCTGGGATAATGTATACTCAGAAATATAGTCATTCAGGTAGCTGCTTATAATGGTTGGTAATCATATTGTATTGTTTTGCATTCTATTCTGTTCTGTGGTTGACAGGCAGCTTGTTTGGTGAGCTGATAGTGGTTCTCACTAATGGAGTGTCTTTCTGAGAGTCACCACACACACACACACACACACACACACACACACACACACACACAAAGTGCTGCAGAGAGAACAAGACTTGTGATTGCACTTCAGTGCTCTCCTGGTATTGCCAAATTGCCACCTTTATCCCTCTCCCCACTTGTTTCTGCCGGTCTCTATCTCCTCCTCTATGTTTGTGTCATCAAACAATAAATGGGCTAATGACAGAAAAGGACACAGCGCAAAACATGAGGGTCAAACCATGACAACATTTCAGGACCTGACAATTACGTAGTGCCCAAACCACTGAAAACACTGCAACATGTCAAGACAACTGAGAGGTAATCTGCAGTTAAATCAGTAGTTCAAGAGTGACTGCAGTTCCTTTTTGATCTTGGAACAATTTCCAATCAAATATTGATACTTTTAAGGAGTTCATGTAGTTGAGAATTTTTTAAGTTAATTTGGTCCCCTTTTGGTGCACCAAAACTCTCAATCAGAATCAAACAGCAAACAAAACAACAAACTTTAATTTGCAGATTTGCATTATAAGCAACTACATTTAGGTTTCATATCTCAAGTAAATGGGCAACTGTTTTGCTTTTTTACATATAATGAAATGACATAAGACGTATGTTTTTGATTTTGTAAGATCTTCATCCACTTCAAATCCTGAAAAAGCTTATGTAAATGGACTGCATTTATATATAGTATGTATTTTCCAAATTTGTTCAAGTTTTTGAAATGCAATCCTTCAACCAATAATCTATAAAAAAAAATATATATATATATAAATTTAAATATAAATTAAAATATATATTTTTCCAGTGTTTGTGTGTCCGTGTGTAGTTCTGTTAGCTCAGGGCTGACTAAGCAAATGATGATCTGAATGATGCTTAGTTTAAACACACAAACACACACATAGGTACACTTACACATTCATAGTGTATGACATGTTGACAACATTTATCTCTGATGGCAGGATGAAGAAAATAAATGGAGACACATAATCCAAATTCATATAATATGACACATTAGACAAAATTTAGACAAATCAAGAGAGATGGAAAGAGGAGAGGTTGTAGATAATACACGGTACAGTACTGGAATTTACTGACAAGTTAGATGCATTTTAGATTCTGTTTGTGTCAACTCAGCAAGTTGAAGCCGCAGCACAGCTGGGTTTAAGTAATATTATCATTTTTTCCTCTTTTAGAAATCTATAATCCATACCTCTCACTCACTCTTTCTCTGCTGCACCCCCCTCCTACCTGCTGCTCTATTCCTTTTCCCATCTCGGTATTTCTCCCTCTGTCTCCATCATTTATATGCTCTGGATTCTGTACTTTTCACTGTTGATGAAATAAAGTAGTTTTGCTGACTCCACGTTTCCACTTCCCCAAAAATGTAGTAGATTTAAACAGCTCAACAAAATTCCAAATGGTTTCATTATTGTAAAGTTGATGAGATACAGTAAAGTACTACAGGCTGAACAACACAAGAGTTTTAATTACATTTTAAATTACAAATATTACATTTTTTGCAACTCTAAAAAGTTGACCCTCCCTTGGAGTAAGGCAGAGGGGCTGGACATGCAACTTAAATCCCAAGGCTGGAATCAAACCCTGGACACTGTGGCAATGTGGCATGCACTGTGTTACTTCTAATAATAATATGACAACATATAACTAACCTTGTACAGCCAACGCACAGTTTTATCTTCACTTATTGTGGTCTGACAAGGCTCAGTTAGCATTTGTTAGGGGCACAATTAGTGAGTGTAGACCACTGAATAAAGTGCTTATTGGCCTCACGCGGTCACAATAGTTGACTAAAATCTTAAAAACTCTGAATTTCCACAGTCATTTCTCATGTCCCATTTCAGGTAATGAGCTATAAAATGTGTTCTTTTACAAAACATGTTAAGTCCTGCGGGTCGGGCGGGTTCGGGTGAGCTTACTAAAAAGCATCATACGTTCTTGCGGGCGGTTCATAGAGTTCCAAGTAAGTAACAGGAACTTTGCGTTCAATCGTTCATCTTCTCTTCCCCTCTCTCTCTACACACACACACACACACACACACACACACACACACACACACCACAACACTCAACTCCGCTTTTCTCTTGAAAATTGTGCTACGATAAAGCATAAACTTTGCAGGTCGAGTCAGGTTTGGGTGGTTGATTAACACACATTTTTGCGGGTCAGGCGGTGCGAATTAGCTTTTAGTAGTGAAACCCTGACTGCCGCATCACTACTACTCAGTCTTTTGGCGAAGCCTATTGAACATATTAAATGAAAGCTTTGAAAATACAAATTTTATACTAGAATAAAGGAAGCCACGTTTAGGCACACTTGTTTCAACTATGTTCACAAAAGCAGAGCAGAGGCATTGTGTGCTACTCACAATATTCTGGACTTTCTAAGTGCAGACAAAAGAAGCTGTCATTTTATATTGAAGACACTCAAGACACTGAAGATGCCAAAAAAGTTAAACTGTAAAAATGCCAGTGAGCACTTAAAGTAAGGGCCAAGGACAAAACAATTATATTAAAAGAAGTGAAAATAAGTTACACAGTAGTTAATATGAAATGATTATGTTAGAACGGCTTTTTTTAACAAGGAACTGCCAAAGCACAGGATACAAGCTCAACACACCTCTGTCTTAACACCTTCACTTTTCTTAACTTTGGGATGCATCAGGGAAATCCCCACACTAACCTGCTGATCAACAGACTTGGTTACGAAATGATTTTGAACAAATATATGCCAAAGATTGCTTCCTTGACAGATCAGTTAAAAGTTCTCAATTCTACATTCAGAACATTAATATCGCATCAAACAACTATTTACTATGAAAATATATCGTAGAGTGTCTTCCTGAGCAGAGAAGCAATTCACACTCTCTGTGTGTTGTAATCCGAATTTCTCTCTGCTTGGCCAGTCCAGCTGTCCATGCATATGAGTCCTTGTTTGTGTGCCCCACTTGCTAGCTAATGGCCACCGCTCTGCACTGCTCTCTTACGGCGGTTATCACTGATGACACCGACCCGACCTACAGTAATGTCACAGAAGTGTAACTCCCACCCTCTGGTTCCCCTCCACGATATAACACTGTTAGCTGTCAGCACTTTTGCACTGTTAGTGCTGTTAGCACCATGTGTTATTCACCATCCAGCCAAATTTGAATGATTAGAAAATGGAATTGATCAAATTCAGATAGTGAAACAAGTCCTTTTGCGTGGGTTGTGACGCTCAAAAATATATTTATCTACCGTTTTACAGCAGTGACAGAGTAAACTATGGCGGAGCAGCGCTAACGGTGCTAACAACAGGAACAGTGCTGACAAAGCCACCAGTGTTACCTGGGGGGGATCCGGAGGGTGGTTGCTATGGTTCCGTCACGGCGTTATCAGCGGTGACCACAGTTTGACCGCAGTATGACCACAGTGCAGACCGCAGCGATTAGCTAGCAAGTGGGACATGATGGGTGGGAGGCTCTGGTCAGGACGCCATTTCACCACGATATCTTTACATAGTAACGGCGGACCCCGATGCTAACTTTAGTCCCTCCCAAATGATTGAATGAATGATAGAAATTTTCTACATAACAATAGTTTATTTGAGGTTTTTCAATCTAGATTTAGAGTTCATCATAGGACAGAGACGGCTCTGGTGAAAGTTACCAATGACCTTCTATTGGCATCAGACAAAGGACTTGTCTCTGTTCTTGTCTTGTTAGACCTCAGTGCTGCTTTTGACACTTGACTATGACTCTGATTCTACTTCAGAGACTGGAACATTTGATTGATATAACAGGAACCGCACTAAACTGATTTAAGTCCTATTTATCTGAGCGGTCTCAGTTTTTACGACACCGATGAATCCTCCATGCAAACCAAAGTCAGTCATGGTCCCACAAGGTTCTGTATTTGGACCTATTCTAATCACCTTATATGCGTCCTTTTGGCAATTTTATAAGGAACCACTCCACAAAATCTCAGTGTTATCTTTGATCAGGATATGTCCTTTAACTCACACATAAAACACATTTCAAGGACTGCATTCTTTTATCTACATAACATTGCAAAAATAAATCACATCCTGTCTCAAAACAATGAAGAAAAAATAGTTCATGCATGTGTTACTTCAAGGCTGGATTACTGCAACTTTATTATCAGGTTGTTCCAAAAAATCCCTTAAGACTCTGCAGTTAGTCCTAAATACTGCGGCACATGTATTGAGAAGAACTAGGAAACAAGATCATATTACTCCTGTATTAGCTGCTTTGCACTGGCTCCTGGCAAAATCCAGAATATTATTTAAATCCTTCTCCTGACCTACAAAGCGATTAATGGTCAGGCTCCCGTTTATATTAAAGATCTCATAGTACCTTATAAACCAACTAGAGCATTGCGCTCCCAGAGTGCAGGCTTACTTGTGGTTCCTAGAGTTTCTAAAAGTACAATGGGAGCCAGAGCCTTCAGCTATCAAGCTCCTCTACTGTGGAACCAGCTCCCAGTGTGTGTTCAGGAGGCAGACACCCTCTCCACATTTAAGAGCAGGCTAAAGACTTTCCTCTTTGATAAAGCTTATAGTTAGGGCTGGCTCAGGCTTGCCTTTGATCAGCCCCTAGTTATGCTGCTATAGACTTAGACTGTTGGGGGACTATCTTGTCCTCCTTTCCCTATCTCTTTCTTTCTTTCTCCTCTCCCTCTCTATCTGTATGCATTCCCGTCCCTAAAATGCATGTTACTAACTCAGCATGCGGGGCAGCATGTGTCTCTCATCTGGCAGGTTGTCTTTATTAAAGGTTACGTCTGGATCATGAATCGTGGCTGCGCCTGTTGCCCTGGTCCTGCCTGACACCCACATTTATCCACAGCTTATTTTGACATCCTCCTGGATCCATCTTTTTCATATTTGATCACATCATGTTGTATTTTTACGATGTTGTTTATTCTCAACACACGACATCTATAGCACATCTGTCCGTCCTGGGAGAGGATCCTCCTCAGCCTCTCCCTGAGGTTTAGAACATGTTCCCCCTTTAATTGTGGGGTTTCTTTTAGGGAGTTTTTCCTTGTGTTGAGGGTCTAAGGACAGAGGGTGTTGTATCCTGTACAGTCTGTAAAGCCCACTGAGACAAAAGTGTAATTTGTGATATTGGGCTACATAAATACATTGAATTTGATTTGATAGCAAATAGTTGTTTGGTGCTATAATATTGTTCTGAATGTTGTATAGATTTGCAAGATAGGGCATTTGGCCTTGGCTGAGGTCTGCCCTTTTCGAGTGCCCTTCTAGTTGATATAGATATATTGATTAGCGCAGTTTTAATACTTCAGTTTAAAAACAAAAACAAAATCAGGCAGATTTCCATGTTCCCCAGCCCATGACTCTTAATGTACTGGAGACCCTAAGACCTTTACTCTAGTACAAAAAGTAGGCCACATTTTCCGCTTGCACACAAAATCTAATAGGCAGAATTATATTTACCAAACACATTCATGCTCCCAATGGATTAATCCTTTTTGATTAACATGGCCTGTCTCTGACTTTCTAAAAGGTTCTGAAAACACCAAAATCATCAGCGTGCAGTCTAACACTTCTGTATTGTTCCGTTAAAATTAGAGACCCTAGGGGCTGCTAGAGGCCTTTATGATCTTTTTGTCTTGTTCTAGAGAAGAAAATGGTACATTGGAGCAACATGGTCGATAGAAAAATGGTCAATAGAACTTCATACTAAATGTAATTGTGTATAATGCAACTCTGGTTACTTTGCTACTTCATTCTGAATGAGAGGTATGGAGCGCCAAAAGAGGAGCAAATTCATTATAAAACATGTAAAAAAGTAGAAATATTTGTAATATTTTTTTATAATAGGAACATCAATCACCAAAGCTCCTGTGCTTGCACTCCCCTGGTGCACCGAGCTCCCAGTCTTGGCAGCACACTGAGGGCAGCTACTGTTAGCAGCAGTTAGTGGTTAGTTTTAATTTAGTAACAATTTAGCTGTAAAGCCTAAAGACCTTCTACCGGGAGATTGTACGACCCGCTCATTAAAGTTACAGAATGGCCGTACGGGGTGCAGAGCACACTATTCTCATTATTACAAGTCAATCAAGCATCAAAATGGTTTTGAAGCTGTTATCTTAAGGTAAACATAGTTACATATTGTTGCTTTAAGGACCTGATCATGAAGTATTTTGAAGTTCAATAATGTGTCAGGTCTACAGTGTTACATACAATAAATACACACTCCCACTCAGCATGTTGCTACACACAAAGAAAAGGTGACAAAGTATAAACCAGAAAAGTACAATTTAAAAGCTTATTAGAGGATAGAGGAGCAATTATTTGTTCCTCTATCTTGTCATGTTAGCAGAATTAGCTCAATGTTGCTGTACATGTTACATGGTATTCCACTCGCAATTTTGGGTAAAATGGATTTGATTGGGCAGTGCAGTGCCGGACAGTGCTGCAGCAAAAGTTTAGCCAGGACAAACCTTTTTGCTTGACTAATCTGTGTATTTTGTTTTCAGAAGAAGTTTGTTCTATGGCAGAATAAGTGGCTATATGAAATACAGGGGGTTGCGTTGGTGGAGGCCTGTTGTCTGTTTCAAGATTAATACTCTACAGTTGAGAAAACTACGAGACAGATGCAGTTACTGCTTTAAAAAGTTATCACAGCAACAATCATTTTTGTCTTATGGTACTATGATCACAAGGTAAATAGAGATACGGTGTTCAGATAACATAGTAACCTACCATCAATGTGACCTTGCATGTATGGGATGCACCACCTTTCTGGATGATGTTGCATCACATCGTATCCAAAGTTGAGCATTTTTCTTTTTGCGAAAGCTCTCTGCGTTGCCACGTCCACTGTGTCGATGGTGTGGTAGCTGCATTTTTTCACACAAAGCTGTTTTCTCTAACATAATGCACCAGATGGTTTGTTAACACAGAGCCATCTGAGAAGTCGTCATTGGACACTGTTTGGAAAAGGGCAGGCACTTTTTTTCAAAAAATAATTGGCAGGCGATTGGATGAGCCATCTGTCAATCAAACTCTTAACGAAGCCAGTTGAAAGAAGAACAAAAACATATGTTCTGTTGAAAAAAAGCCTTCAGTGGTGTTCTTTGCTCTTCTTTCAATGAAGAAATACTCTCCAGTGCTGATATAAATGATGCTACTGCAACATCTGCGCTATCTTAAAAGCCGCCATTGTTGTTTCTCCGCGTCGAGTCACACACACCTACACCACACCTACACCGCACCCATATCTCCTCTCAGGCATGGAGGACGCTGATTGTTGCAGTCACTGCCTGGCCGGACACAAGCGCTTTACTTGAAGCCTGACAACATGGATGTTCGATTCTCGCGTGACATCCTAAGAATCCAGCTGTTCTGCAAGGTAATCATTTCTCTGCGCGGCTCAATATAAAAGAAACACACTTGTGTCATTCTTAAGTGCATAGACTACTGTAGCCAATGAGAGAAGAGCACTCAGAAACTGGAGAGTAAACAGCTTGTGTGGACTTGAAATTTGTTCTTGCAGGGCGAGAGTTCAACCAACATGTTGTTTTTTTTATTCTTTGGATTCAAGGTGGAGACCACCATTTTGTGCTGATACTAATAACAGTGTATCTCCAATTGTGCACAACGGCACAGTGTTTGCCATGGAAATACACTGTAGGGTAAAAAAGCCTCCAAGACTAAATCCACAATGAGTGGGATGAAATATCTCATTCCTCAATACCAGGGAAAGGTTGCATTAGAAACCACAGAAATGCTGATGATATACAAACATCCAACTATTATATGATCATCAGTGTCAAATTAAATCCACATTTGAAGCCTCATTTATTATTAGTCCATTATTGTTGTTGTTACTTAAAATGCTGTAATGTGAATGTAAAATTTCAAATATTTGTTGTTCGAGTTTAAAATGTTAATGTCGCCTGTAAGAAAATGAAAACAAAGACTTCCATGTTGTTTACTGATATTTTTATGTTATTTGTATGTTTTTTATATTTATATGTATATATATAATGTATATACTCTACATTTTAGATCTTGAATCTTATACGTGCTTCACATAAAACATCTGTTAAACCTTGAGATGATATTCACCACTAAATATTTGGTCCGTCTCTGATTATTGGCTGTCTCACACTGTGGCCTTTACTTAACTCATCACAGTGTGTGTCTACATATCTTTGAACAAACACACTCCTAATAACTCTCTCTCTCTCATGCTCTCTCTTATTAAGTCTTGCCCTCTCCCTCCCACTCTCCCCTCCCTTCTGGATGAGAGCCGGCCACAGTGGATTTCTACACCACACTGTTCAAACAAAGCACTGAAAGAAGCCGAGCACTACAGGGAACACTTGATATTAAAACCAGTTTCAAAAGAACACTCATGTGCCAGCGTGCACACACACACACACACACACACACACACACACACACGCAAATACACACAGACGATTGAATTCAACACTAACGGGATGTTTTTTTGTAATAAAACGACCATAATACATGTAATTTATCGATACAATGCTCACGTCCTGCAAAAGCAGTGCTAATATCCACGATGAGAGCGTATCGTCTAACAGACAGTCATTAGAATTCTTGTTGTTTACTAATGCGAGATGATAAGCAATGATAAAATTGTTCATCACGCTAATTGAGGTCCAAATACCTAGGTAGTCAGCAAATAAGTACTTTATAAATGTTCATTTTCTCTCCACTGTGAATCCACAACATGCGAGTGTTTTTTGTGGTAGTCCATCTACTGTATGCTCCACTGTCACCGTCATCAGCTTATTGGCCCCCGAGCAGTGGAAAATAAATCAATAACACAACTTTAGCAGTTACTAAGATACTCATCACGCGATGTTTTCAACACACCTGATGCACCAGGGCCTTCATATATATATATGAATATATATATATATATTTATATATATATATATATATTTATATATTTATATATATATATATATATAAACAATTAATGAAACCCTAATTAAAAGTTTTCTGAATCTGCTCATTTGATGAACAGAAAATTATTTTACAGAGCAAACATTTCCAGAAGAATCAAATGTTTGGACAAAAGCTGTGATATGTATAAATAACACAATTATTAACTATAGCAAGTTTTGTCATTAAGTTTTTGGGCATTATCTACAGCATGGGTCTTCAACAGTGGGTCCGTGACGCCAAAGGGGTCTCAGCGTTACTGCAGCGGGGCTGCAAGATTATTGTTGAACAATGTTTTGAAAGTATTGAAAAATCTAAACATTTATGAAAATACTAATCACAGTAACATGAATCCAACATATCCAGTAAATATAAATTTTATATTTTTTTAAATAAGAAAAACAACCCAATTAATTTACACAACATAGATGATAGTCTAACTGTTTCCCACGTGAGCTCGCTGACCTCTGCTACAACAACAAACTGGCTAGCTACATATTTTTATAATAGCTTAGTATTGTATGCACCATAAATCTTTATAGACGGTACTTCAGGCCACCCTGTCAGCCCAGTTTAATATCCATATGTTATATATATATATATATATATATATATATATGTATATGTAGTAGGGGGTTTCGTAGTGATTGTGTAAAAAAATGAAAAAAAAACTGTGTAAAAAAACTATAATTTTTTTATTTACTTTATTTTTTGTTGTTACAATTTTATAGGTGTGCTCCAGTTGTTTCTTGCCTCTGAAGGAGCTGTAATGTTGTCATTGAGTCAATGACCCACATATGGACATCTCAAGCGCCATTTATTTTGCCTAAAGTGGTTGTTTTGGTGGATCTGCACCAGGACAAAGTCATGCCGCATTACCTATGAGCACTTCTATTCTCCACAACACTCACAGGATTACTGTTGATGCTGAATAACACGTCTAAAGATTGATTATTCACTCTGAAATTATAAGAAGCTCTTCTTAGATTTATTAACAGATTTATGAACATTTATCTTCAACAAATATAGGAGAAATTGCTACCACCAGATAGAGTATGTTGCGCTAATTCCAGCAGTATGTTAATGTTCTCTGTGCTTCTCCAGTTAGACTGAGTTATGACTCTGAGAGGAAGAGCTGCGGTCTTTGACCCAAAACAATGCAAGAATGTGGTGCAAAAGGCAAACAGACCTGCAGTCCATTGCAGTGTCATGCATGGCCTTTGTTAGCATGGCTGCTAACCGTAGCAAATCACAGAGCTAAGGAATGTGGTAACACTTGATAATAACCATGATTAATAAATGGTAAATTAATAGAATTAAACTTTAGTTTATAGTTTTTTTTACTCTAAATTTACAATTAAATGATAATTAATAATGTATACTAATTATTAGTAAGACTTTTATTTATGTTATTTTAACAGTTAATTGGTGCACACATTATAACATTTTATAAACTATATTAAGTATTAGTTAATGATTACCAAATGATTTGTGTATCTACAAACATTACATAGACATATAGTTAATACATAATTTGTAAACGTCTATAAAGATTATTTGGACGGTTATCATAAAGTTGAAACTAATGATTACGATACCTTGTTTAATGATTTGTAAAGCATCTATAAACATTATTTCGATGGACAGGTAATACTTTGTCAGTGGTTAATAATTGGTTTCTGGTCCATCTATTGATGTAATGTTGGAAATGTAAATATTGAAGGATTTAGAAGCCCCTTTTTATCGTCACACATGGGCACAGCATTAGGAGCAGAGGGCAGCTACTGTGTAAACAGCGCCGGGGGGCAGTGTGGGGGTCCGGTGCCTTGCTCAAGGGCACCTCAGCAGTTACCAGGAGGCGAACACATGTTTATATGTTTTACAAATCATTTGGTAATCATTAACAAAAACTTAATATGGTTTATAAAATGTTACTGTATGTGCAACAATGAAATATAGCATTACTAATAATTAGTAAACATTATTAATTATCATTTCATTGTTTGTTAACAGTAAGATAATTATTAACTAAAGTTTAATTAACTATCAATTTACCATTTATTAATTATGGTTATTATAAAGTGTTACCAGAAATGTCAATTGTTTTTTTTTGCAAGTGTGCAAAAACTGTTGACTGTTTTTTATTTATTTGATCATATATTGTATAGCAAATGCTGTGTTTTTGTATTAATAAAGCAAGGAAACAGTGACACTTAATTCTTGTCCATGGATGACTAGCCATATAAGATGACCGGATAAACGTGTCCATTCCCCTGGAGAGCGAGGGGCTCCTGTGCAGATTTAATTAAATGAAGGCAAATCCGTTACTCCCATAAGTCCTGCACAATGGACATAGCCTTACGTTTCTATGGATAATAGGCGGAACTACTAACTGCTACACTAGTAAACATTTTTGTCTTTTGGACATGGACTATTGTCTTGATTCAGTTGGGCTTTTGAAAGTGAATGAGACAGCAAACTGATGACAATCAACAAAGGATGAAAAAAGAAGACAGATGAAAGAATGGGGGGAGGACAAAGAGAACGACAGCATGACAAATTGTTCTCCTCTGGGCTGCCCTCTCAGGTTATACATTGTGTCCTCTTCGCTCACTTTCTTTCACTTATTCTCCTCTCTTTCCCCCCGTCAATCAGGACTCTTAACTATACCATCAAAGTGCTTTACGAGGGATAGCAGTTACGGAGGTAGTGCGCAATAATGTCTGACATTATTCTTTAGGGTCTTTTGATAAATAAAAGGTGATTCTTTTATTTAATAATTGCTGTATAATTGCTTTCAGGTCAGATGACAGACTACATATACTATGAATTGGTCACAAGCAGCTATTTCTCTGTCAAAGTAAAAAACGTATAATCTCTGAATACATTATGACACAAAAAGCAATGAAGGACGCCATAAAGAAAGTCTCTGCAGGTCTGACAATTTCTCCCAGAAGAAAACAGCACCAAATTATTCCATTCATCACTATTAAATGCTTTATCACATTGACTGCGTTTGCTGTGATTGCAGTCATCCAAGCACGAGGACAAATTGTACAAATGAATTCCAAAAAGGTTGGTGGACAGAATGAGTCCATTCAGTTCATGCATAAACATTAGATATTGTGAAGTAATCAGAGTGATCACAGTATCACTTTTTTTAATTGCCAAGTTGTTTTTAAATATCATAATGTTTATTATTAAAGGTTCGGAAAATTTCAAAAAATCAATCCCATAAAATCACAGCTTTCACAACAGATAGTTGACCTAAACATTGTTGGAAGATACCAAAGGAGAGTTACTGTTTGGACCATTTTTTATTTTGGATCCTTTTTTAAATTTGACCTTTGCTTTGGAGGGCAAGGAGTTTTGAATACATAAAATCTAAGAATGAACTAAATGTTGGCAATGCAACTTTAACGACCAAAAATATGCTAATATAGCAAAGAAATATTTGGATATTTGGAATTGACTAAGAAATTATACCAAATATAATCAATGGCAGCTCTCTTAAATTATCTGTCTGCTTTTTTTGACCAAGCGACTGTTTTTTCAGTTTATGAAGAGAAAAAAGTCAGAAGAGGAAAGGGGAGGGCAATTGAATTGGGGAGTTTTCTTTTTCCTTTTATTGCCACATTTCACCTTGAAATTGCACTTCTCCTCGAACAAACCGTTTTAAACCTCATATTTCATCTCCAGCTCAAGACAAAGAGGCTGTGGTTAAGGTTGGGTCAGTTTTTTCTAAATGGACTCCCTTAGAAATTCCTTTTGAGAGCCAAATTTTCTCCAAAAACCAAGGATGATCGTAACATGACACATTGACAGAACACCTTCACTGGAGGTTTCAGCATTCCAATTCAGATCTGCAGTTTGAATCATTGAGTGAAACTAATGCACATCACTCATATAAGGTAACTCAAACTAATTCTGGCCCAAAAAATTGCAATGCGCCGATAAAAAAGGAAATCCACGGCAATATGATGTAGAACTCACTAGCAGGGATGTGCAGTATTTCCGATAAATGTATTGAAAATAAGATTTTGAAATACAACATTTTATTTTGTCATTTGTATTTGCTGAAATTGAGATGTATGTTATCAAAATATTGCGGAAATATTTTATGTTCTGTAATTTTGTAATTTAAAATAAACTGCATGATGACGTCACATTGATGCAAATGAATGCAACTGCAGTTGGACAGTGTGGCTGTTGATTTACCAGGCCTGTTCGAGAGGCATATGAATGGAGCATAAGGTGAGTGAAACGTGTTGGTTGGTATATTTAAAGTTTAGTATGAATCAGAACTTTGCCTTTATATTGAAGAGTACATTTTTGGTAGGCATTAGTCCCTTTTACTATTTTAACATATTTGGTATAATAACTGTAAATTAACTAAATAGTGAGCTGTCTTCCAAGCTTTTATAACCTTTTGTCAGCTGATTTAATACAAAGCTGGTATAAAAGGTATAATAAAAGTTTACAATGCCACGAGAATGTTCGAAGCATGCATGTGTCGGGCAGCATTGTCATTGTTTATTTCAACAACAACACTGTGGCACGTTATAATAATGTACCAACAAAGCTTTTAAAAAGGTGCAGAATAAAAGGATTGCTTTTTCCTAAAAAGAATATTATGATTATGAATGAATTATTGAATGTTCTGTTTTCCTCTGTGTAAGATATCTGACGTGCCGTTGCTAACAAGACTTGTGAGCCAATAGTGTCACGACGTTGGTATCACATGGTATCTGTGTTTTAGTAGTTGCCAGTTGGTGTGGAAACAACGTAAAAATGGCTTATGTTGGTGGTGAGCGCCCGCTTGTTCACCTCCATTGTGTTGAGGTGTTTTATGAGGTAGAAAATGCATTTAACACACGTGTTAAAGACACGGACAACATGTTTTGATAAGGAGTAATTAATAAGAACAAAAATGTTATCATGACCCATTTTTATGAAACGCCATAATAGGGAATCTGAGTAATTGCTACAGTGACAATTTACTGTTCTCTACACCATCAGGTTGTCTGTTAAAAATAAATAAAGGAAGAAAAGTAGAAAGTCTTAAACCAACCGTCATCAACACTATGCTTTGTCAGCAAACTTGGACATCTGACAGCGGGCACTGTTGCATTTGCATCCTGTCAACAATAGTGATTCTGCTTGTATTTACTCATTGTATTTGACAACCACTCCTTTAAACAAGCGTAAGTAATAATCAAGCATCACTTTATTTTTCTTTCATTTGATATTGTTTCTCAAACACAAACAACAGCAGGTCTATATCGCACTTTGGCCAACAGGAAAACACAAGATATTTCTTTGTTTTAATCAGGGTGAGCTTTTGCCGAGAAAAAACTGTCTTGGAAAATAGAGGTAGCTTCATGGGAGTGGACACAATAACACGAACACCTGTTCTGCATCATGAAATCTAATGCATTAGCTCTGCAATAACTATTACCTTTGCAACAATATCTGAAGTCAAAGTGTAATATTAAAGCTAAACTGAGTAAATAAAACAAAAGAGATGAGAGGAAATAATGAATGAGTGTGAAGAGAGAAAAGACAAGAGAGTTCACGAAGAGGTGAAGGGGATCATGGAAAACCAAACAGCAAAACAGAGAAGAAGGGAGAGCCATTGAAAAAGCGCAATGAAGAAGGATAAGTGAGAAGTAAAGGAGAGAGGAGAGAGGGAAAAGCGACTAAATAAAAGATGTAAAGATCCTCTTCACTTAACGGAAGGAAATGTTAGGTGAAGAGGTGGAAAGGAAGATGCGGTAAGAGAAGAGGAAAAGAGAAATAAGGAATAAGATAGGAAAATAAATGAACGGAAATTAATGTCAATGAGAGCGAAGGTGAAATAAGATGAAGACTAAGTCAAATGCATGTAAAGTAAGCAATGAGTGAGCAAACATAACGACAGAGACGGGGTGATGAGTGAAGACAAACAAGAGATGGAGAGGAAGAGAAGCAGCGGAGCATGGGTAATGTGTTGGCAGAGAGACAGAGAGTGAGAGAGCAGAAGGCTTGTAAATGTTGGATGAGAGAAGTATACATGGCACTGTGACTCACTGGAGCTGCCCCAGCACTTGTGAGGGCAAGTGCTTTACACACACACACACACACGGACACAGACATACATACACACAGAGACACACACACTCACAAACACACTTATCTATCCACACATTGCACATTGGTTAAATTACTGCGAATAATTTCCAAAGCATGCAGTAATAAAGATTGTTGTCTTTTGCGATGTTTTGGCGTTCACATCAGTCGACAATGAACATAAGCTTGCAGAGACCTGAAACCTGGTTGAGCAAACAAAAGATAATGCAGCATCATAATTCACTCCAGTGAATTGATGGCGTTGAAAACAAGGACTCAATTGAAAAGTCTACCACTCACTTAAAATGTGGCGTGTTCATATGTTGGTGTGGACTGGGATCATTTCATCGATGAGCTCTGTTGTGGGAAAATCAAACGGGGAAGATAAAACAATGAGGAGCTGGTGATAAAGGAAAATGTGAATTTGACAGCTTCTTTTTTGTTGCTAAACATTTTTAGAATCCTTATAATGTTTAGCAGATGTAATCTCAAAAACAATACTCCAATAATAGGACTGTTAATGAGCCTCACTCGTACTAGAAATTGTGTTTTTTCAGTCTATACAGACAAATACATGTACACATGGACAAAAACACAAAGAAGAATACAAGAGCTGCAATAACAAGTCATCCCAGGTAAAAGTACAGTGTCATTTAAAATGATGGATTATGATCATCAAGGCAGCAGTATGTCTCTGCAGCTGTTTTTAGTGAATTGTTTTCCAGGAGCAAAGGTAAACCTGCAGTGGAGGAGGCAGTGCTGATGCAGGGTCAGTGTAAATATATCCACAGCAGTGATGTCACCGTAACTCCTATAACTCCTCTTTTAACATTAGTCATCATTCTCAACCCAGGCGTAAGTTTTTCTCCAACACGCAATGAATCTATATATATAGAATAGAATAATTATTTAGCGTTTCAACTCTTGTTTTGTTTATATTGACCGCCATCTTCTCTGTGACGTTACCGAGCAGGCCTGTCTGTCTCCGTACTCCCTGACCCTGAGAGAGAAGTCAGTAAAGCTGCAGTAAAGCAAGGTCTGGAAAATTATTTGAATTAAATTCATAACAATTATTTTTACTTTTGCCATCAAGAACTTGTGAATAAAAAAAGTAATGAACAGATTATTATTGAATCATATAGTATGCAAAACTGTATGGAATTAATTTACAGGTCTCATAAATCTTATGAAGTGAATTGTGAATATAAATTAAAATTTGTGTAAAGGTTTTCAGAAATATGTTTTTATTTCTTTCTGTGAAATAAGCATGAGCTATTTTTTGACCCCCCCTCAAAGAATTGAAATCAAGAACCGATAAGAACCGAAATTGACAAGCAGAACCGGACTCGGAAGCGTTAAAATCCAAATGATACACAACCCTGTATTTTACACATCAAAGTCAGTTTACGAGTCACGCGACTTACTATTTACTTTAAAATGCGCATCACTAAAATTGCTGTAATTGTCCTTTAACTTGTCTATATACAGTTTAGGAGTTTTTTCCTGCGCTTGTAAACGTGCAATGTGACATGCATCTCTCTTTCTCCCCCACTGTTTCTTGTGAACACAGCACACCAGACAAGTATAGTGCTTTTTTTTCTCCCCCTGGTTAGGCAGGTAAAATATTTATGAGTGTTTCAACCTCTGGCTGACCCCAGTGCAGCATTACAAGGGGCTTCTTGGAAAGTTCCCAGGGAGGTGGAAAGACGTTGACTAATATAAAGTAGAGAGCGAGAGAGAGTGATTGCAATGTCTGACATGTCCTTTGAATGATACTGTATATGTTGTATATGTCGTAGGGAGGGAGTTTGAGTCAAAGGTGCAGCACAGGCATGAAATATAAAAGTAAGGTGATCCTTAGACTGTGCATGCATACAGGAAGCCATGAATGCACGCATCTATAAAGTCATACATGCGTGAGAACCATCTCGATCCATTTTTGTTCTGAATATATGCTTGCCTTAATTTCAGCCAGTCAAGCGTAGCTGTCAGTGCACTAAGAGCATTTTTCTGCCATTTTCTGTCTTTGTTTTCCCATTTTTCTTTCCCTTGTCAGTATCTCTCATGTCTCACCCGCGGATGTTACTGTTCTATTGACAGGTGATAATTTTACACCCCAGAAGTTGTTTATCTGCTACTTATTATGATTGAGTAATAGCTGGGGAAGAGAAAGGTTTCTTAACAGCTTAATTATGACGTCTGCCACATTGTTTAAGGAAAATAAACCAAACAGTGTCTTCCTCTTCACTTGATTTATTCTATTTTCCTGTGCTCTGTGGTCCTTATGTGTTGTTATCACTAAATTATCTTTACTAACTCTGAAATGCATGGAACGAAAAAAACATATCTGTCATTGTCTCCTAGAATCAAACTGACGTTTTTTTTTCAAATTTGAAATAACAATAGTCCACACCAAACAACTCATTCAGAATAAGTTGTTTTCAAAAATGCTATGGTCTTTGGTGATTAAATAGTTGTGCTATTTAGTTTAGCAAATCAAGTTTCCTTATAGAGCCCAATATCACAAATGACACATTAGTCTCAGTGGGCTTTACAGACTGTACAGGATACGACCCCCTTTGTCCTTAGACCCTCGCACCACACAAGGAAAAACTCCCTAAAAGAAACCTCACAATTAGTGGGGGAAATATGAAAGAAACCTCAGGGAGAGACTGAGGAGGATCCTCTCCCAGGACAGACAGACTGTAATAGGCGACGTGTGTACAGAATAAACAACATAGTTAAAAATACAACATAGAAAATCTATGTGACAGTATGATGATGTGATCGTATATTAAAAAGATGGATCTAGGAGGATGTCAATAAAAAGCTCCCCAATGCCTCCAAAGAAAAAAAAAAATATATTAGCCAGGCAGGCAGGACCAGAGCAACAGATGCAGCCACGATTCATGATCCAGACGTAACCTTTAATAGTGCCAACCTGCCAGATGAGAGACACAGAGACTTCGGGGATGATGCCCCAGATGATGAGTTAGTAACTTGCATTTAAGGAACATGAATGCATACAGAGAGAGAGGGAGAGGTGGAGAGAGAGAAAGATAGGGAAGGGAAGAGAGGAGTGAGTCCCCCGACATTCTAAGACTATAGCAGCATAACTAGGAGCTGGTCCAAGGCAAGCCTGAGCCAGCCCTAACTATAAGCTTTATCAAAGAGGAAAGTCTTTAGCCTGCTTTTAAATGTGGAGAGGAGGAGCTTGATAGCTGAAGGCTCTGGCTCCCATTGTACTTTTAGAGACTCTAGGAACCACAAGTAACCCTGCATTCCACAACTAACCTGCCAATATTAACATTACATCACTATTTGTCTTTACTAAACATCCATCCATCCATCCATTTTCAACCGCTTATCCGGGGTCGG
>CALSCE010003134.1:1414759-1424759 GCA_943593645.1 Bovichtus variegatus
CTTCAACACTTTACTATGAGATATGACTGATTAATCAATCAATCAATCAATCAATCAATCAATCAATCCAATTGCATTTATACAGCCCACTACTACAAATGACAAATTTGCCCCAGCAAGCTTTGAGCTCATCACAGCGTACGACCCCCTCTGGCCTTTGACCCTGGCAAGGAAAAACTCCCAAAACAAAGAAGGGATCCCTCTCCCGGGATGGACAGACGTGCAATAGATGTCTAGACGTCATAATAAAATGAAAACAAATGCAGTCCATATGACTGAAATGATATTGTGAACATGGTGGCGATGACAAAGGAAAGGGATGGCATTATTCTCAGTCAACAAATCCCATAAAAGACCAAAAACCAGCAATGTGTTTGTCCGTCTTTCAGTAGTTTACAGTTTCCTACCTTGTCTGAATGTGGCTATTCACCCCAAGCCCATTGGTCTCCATAGATATGTATCTTTAAAAACTGATCACAAAAGGTGAAAAGAAAATGCGATTAGTTGGGGACTATTTTCAGCAGTGGATTAATCCACATTTAGGGGTGTTTTGCGGGGGCAGGACAGTGTGTGTGTGTGGGATTGCGTCAACATAAACTACAGTGTGTGTTCATGATGATGAAGGAACACGTCCTTCAGTGCAACAGTGAGGCTCATTGATGTGTGTTTAGTAGTGTTTAACATGGCGCAGAGGAAGAAGATATCGGGCTGATACACACACAGCACTCGCAGGAGATACATTCCTTGTTGGATTTGGGTCTTTTCATTCATCTTTTAGAATGGAGTTGACAGTATGTTCAAGGTGTAGTTGTAGAGAACAACGCTATATTAATAAAAATGCCGACTGATGCTGATGAGGTTTGAAAGCAAATACAGTGTTTTTATTAATGACTTTGACGTCCTTCCAAATATTTAGACTAGAAAGAAGAAATGTATTTTGAACGGGATAAAACACGTCCATACATTTGTATTTGTAATTTGAGTTATGTATGCTATAATTGCAGCAATCATGCAGCAGTTTGCCTACATTGTAAATGTTTTGCTCTTTCGGGTTAATGATCCTCTAATATTCATTATTCAAATTAATTTCTATCTTCTGTTGTGATTTATAGAAAAAATGTATTAGTCCGTTAATAACCAGAAAAAGACGACAAATCACAACTCAAAGTCACTTCATTACACATTCTGAATTCTTATTCTGACGCAGTATTTTCATTTGAAGTTGGTTCTTCACGGTACAACTATGGGACTATTAAACATCGTGCATCAACAAATGAGAAATGATGTGGCCACAAAATTGAGTTGGTGCTAGAATATGCATTTTCATATTACAATCGCATGGTATGATTATGTCTACAAAATAAAACACTTAATCTGTTGTTAGAAACTGAGGTCATGAACGAGCTGAATGAGCTAGTGGACATACTTTCAATTTGAAGTCAATAAAGACTTAACATTAAGTTTTTTTTACAAAATGATTGTTCTTTACATAAATATTATACATTTTGCTTCCTGTTCTGAAGAGGAGAAGAACATCTTAAAAAGCACACCTGGCATGAAAAGTGATCGATATGTATAATGTTCTTTCTTTACCACTGCCACTCTCTCTTACTTACAGTTTCTTATCCGTTATGCTCGGATCTGCATTTCTACGTGTGATGTGTCATTCATCAAGGGCAGAGTAATAGCATGCTTGATTTATTCCATAGACATCTGCTTGGAATCTGTGCATTTATCACTGCGATCGCTTCACAATCACTCTTTCACGACTGAGCTCAAATGTAGACACATAGCATGTGCACATATATGTACGTGCAAACAAAGACACACACACGCTCATTTGTGGTACACAGAGAAGTATTTGCACGGCTGTAATAGTGCAGCTGTGTTGTAGAAAAAGTCTTATTGTTGAGTCTTATTATTTGTATTATTATCCCAGTTATGCTCAGCAATATGTAAATGCACCTCTCAGTAGAACGTTTACATTTCTTCAGTAAGGAATACATCTTTTCACACAATATTGATTCTACGTTGCCAGACTTTGTGCATTTATCCTCCTCTGTGACTGAAAAGGATTTTCAGTTCATTTTATGGAATGTGTCATTTGCTTTGGTATTGGTGACCAAAAGGATGCAGAGCTCGTTTGTATAAAAGGCATGGTCCCCCCCCCACCATTACTAAGTTGGAAAACAAACCCACTACCCTATAGCTATCCTGAATGTGCAGAGCTGCAATACAAAGAGGAGGACTACACTTATATGTACAATAAACATTTAGTATAAGCTATCAGAAATCACAGCAATCTGAAAATGTACCAGGCATGCAGTGGTCTAAAGTGGAAAAAATGGAGGTTGCTTACACATACAGTATATTTACATATCTGCAGCTAGACGCGGGGAAATGTACATTACATTTAAACCACACTTAAAGTCATATTCCTTGTTCTACTTTAAAGCCTGATCAAAACGAACTAAGAAGGTTATTCTGGCTGTTTGGATGTTTGATGTTTGGAAAAGAGACACAGCCCGTAGAGTAAGTGTTGCATCACATTGCTTCTCTAACTACTTCATCATTCAAGTTCACTAAGGATTTTTGTTGTGTCTCATGTTTTGTTTCTATTTGTTTGTTGGTGAATTTCTGCTATTTCCTCCTATTCTGATTTACTCTGTCATCTATGCCCTCCCATGCTGTTAAATTCCCTATATTCACAATTCTGCCGTCACCATATCTGGCCAATAATATTTCTCTTTGCGTCCCTCAAGCCTAACAGTCCTTGGATGCTTTTTTCTTTAAATGTCAATGAATTTCTGTCATTCTGTCTTCCAGACCTACTATTGCTCCACACATTAGCTCCCCTCCACCAACATTACCTCCAGGAGGTTTAGGAGAGTCAACAGAAACGTACTTACTCCACCAGCACCCGTTCTTTCTCCTATCTGGTTATTTTACATTATGTTTCTATACCATCACATTATGTTGGTAGCGACTGCAGAATTGGGGAAGTAGAAATGCATCATTGTCCTTTGATGTGTTCAAGATCCTCACACTGACTAGAAAAAAGTATTTTCATTGATGTAATGCAATTCTTATTCTATATTTTGGGATTCAACATAGGAGTCTTTGACACACATGTGAGAAGCCGGTAACACTAAGTCCTAATATCATCTCAGTCGTGGCCAGGCGAGGGGAAGAAAGATGAACCACAGGGTGGAAGAAATACTCTGAATATTACCCTTACACAAAGTGTGTGACAGAAGGGGTACATTGTTGGATAAAAAGTGAAAATGATAAAATAAAGTGTGTAAATCAGCCCCCGTGCTTCAGGGCTAAACAGGAAAGAGATCGCATGGTCTCTTGGTGGAACTGATGATAACAAACACTCATTTTTCTTAAACTCTCAGAAGTTCTTTGTTTGACTTCTTGATTCCTTGGGAATACAGTCAATGAGAGAGCAGCTTTTGGGAGCTTCGAGCAGCTAAACAGATTATGGAACTGGTCATGTTGTTGCTTACATGACTTTGACACTGTCAGTAAAGAGGAACAGTGACAATATGTTCTGCAAAATTAAATGAAGGGGCCATTTGAGAGGTGGTGGGAACAGATGGCCACATTGCGTGAATGTACTGCATTTCTGAAGCTGCACAATATAGTTTATGCAAAAACATGCTTTCATGTTATTTTGCCATTTCTTCCAATTTTTTATACTTTTTTTCTCCCTTTTCTTCCTAACTTTGGTTGATCTTTTGATACCCTGTATACATGTTTTTTTTAAAGTATAATATACGGTTATTCCGATGCACTCCAAGCCACATTTTACAGGGTGGCTTCATTTTAAGATTTTGTAAGTTGCCAGCAATAGCGAAGGTTTAAAAACTGAAGAGCTGTGACGCACCTCTCTGTTGCACCCCCACCTTGTGGTCTCAAAAGATCTCGAATACAACTTTACGCACACTGAAAAGCACATTTGTCTTCAAAGCATGTGTGCGTGTGGGACTATGCTTCCTCCCTGATCTAGTGACTGGCTATAGGAGATGAATAAATCAAATTTTTATTTATCCAAAAATGTCACTTCCGCACTGTTCGCCTTCAGCTTTTAACAGTCTACTTTACAATGACCCGCGTGTGCATGAGCGATGAGGTCAAGTCGAAAACATTTTATACAGATGTTAATATTTAAACACTTGTTTTTCTCACCCAAACCATGAATTAAACACTCTCCTTATGAGTCACACCTCACGCTCTCTCCCCCTCTCTATTGCTGTGTATCACACAGTCTTGTCTTTCTCTTGTCTCACTCCATCCATCCATCCCTCTTTCTTCCACCCCCCGCACCTTTATTCTTATTTTCTTACATTTATCTCTCAATGTCTGTTTCTTCCTTCCCTCCCTCCCTCACCTCCTTGACTCCCTCCATCTCTCCCTCCCTCCCCTCACCATCTCTCCCTCCCTCCCCTCATCATCTCTCCCTCTCTCCCTCCCTCCCCCCACCATCTCTCCAACCCCCTGTTTTTTTCTTTCTGTGGCTCAATAATTGATGTGAGACATTCTGTTTCCCATTGGCTGGCTGGAGGTTTAAGAGACATGACTCGGCTATGGAGGGCACTTTGTACAACCCCTCACACGCGCATATACAAACATACACACATGGAGTCACACTCTGACTCACACACGCTCACACACTCGCACGTTTTACTGCAGAGTTCAAGCACGGGTCATTTCTGTTGCATTAATGTTGCAGGAGAGAAAGGATTTGGTGTGCGTGTGTGTTAAGCATATACTGAGATCCCTATAAATTGACACCAAGGGTCGTGGTGTGTGTGGATGTGACCCCCCTTCCCTTGAACAAACAGCTGATGTCACCAGGGTTACGGGTTCTATTGTCTTAAATGTTTCACTTGAATCAAATTGTTGCCTTATGGGATTTCTTTTTCCTGGAATTTTTTGTTAAGAAAGACTGATTTTTGACATTCTTTTAGACACTCTGTCAGTTCAGCCATTGCTCCCTGTGCCGACTATCTGATTCTTAGTCAAAACAAACCAAAAACATAAGATAAAAAACAAATGCACAAATATACATATATATTATATTATATTATTATTATATATATAAGTAAGAAAGCATTTAATGCCCAAAATGCCCGGATCTATGATTTTTCCATGGGTGGTAGACAAGGTGTGTTATCCTTTTGGTGTTTGCACTTGGCTTCACCTGCCTTAACATGCCCCTGTTTAGTGATTTTGCCATTTCCTTGTGCAGTGGGGAGGAAAACAAGGTCTGTCTCAGTGACCTTGGTGTCCAGCGGAGGTGGGTGCACAGATAGCATATAGACTAATCTGCTGGTTGATTTATATGACAGTGACATAGTCTTACTGACATTGAAAGCATGGATTGTTAGATTGATTTCAGTGAGTAATTATCCCCTCTGACAGATGAAGACATTCTCTGTGAATGTGGATTATATTCATTCTATATGACACTAGCATGTGTAGCAATTAAGGCTATGATGGCATTATTATTCTGATTTAACTCCCTTTTTGATTATAAACCAGTGGCACAGAGGGTCAGAGGAAGATGGTCCAAATTCAGATCTTCTCAGTTGTTCTTGGAAAACATATTTCCTGTTTCAAAGTAATAGAAATACGTTACATCTAGCAGACAAGGTTGGCCTGCGCAGGTTTCCGAAGGAAGCTCCAGTTTCCTCTTATAGTCCAAACACCTGCAGTTATAGATGACGGATGGATGACTATAAATTCATCCACATTTTCTTGCATCCTTTCCTTGCAAATTAATGCATTAGTTAAGAAAACATCTGAAACATGTGATAGGTGGAACAGGAAACACATGGCGAGAGTCTGATTTTAGGTCAAGGAGGATCTCAATCACATTTTAAAGAGGGCTCGATCATTTTTGTACGTGGCTTTTTAGTTTTTTCCAAGTGAAGTTTATTTCATGAGCTGAATCACTTTATTAATCAGCAATAAAATCTTGCAAAATAGTTATTGCTTTAGTTAAACCCTGTGTGTTTTCAAAGTCACAGGCGGTTTGAGGAAAATACGAAAGTTTTCTGAGAACGTTTGTTAGAACTGAAACTTAAACAGTTCATGCTATGGTCAGTTATTCAATACACTGTATGCAAAAAATGTGTCTGTTTTTCAGAGAATCTTACTGTAGGACCATCCTCATTCTAAATCAAAAAGAAAATTCTGCACATAGCTGCAGACAATCGCTACGAGAGGCATTATGAAATAACGTTTTGTGATCTGTTAACTGCAAGAATCTTACAACTACACAATTTTTTAGATAAAAGAAAAATCTTTTTTAAGATTACATTGACATAGTTACAAAGAGAAACAGATGGAATAAGCTTGAATGAACCCCTTCGACCTTTGAAAACAACATACGGAATGCCTGAATAGTTTTTTTTTTCTGTTGTAAATCTGGTAGTTAAAAGATATTTCTTTTCAATAAGAGCGTAAAAAGAAAAAAATTATTTCAAAAACACAAGGCTCTTCAGTTATTGATTCAGGTGTTCTGTTAGCACAAGTTATGATTGTCATTGTCATCCTCATCTCATTGTGCAGCTCGTGTTCTTTCAGTGTTTTTGTTGATCAGCCCTGGAACAGAGAACACTTTCCACACGATGTGAATGTTTTGTGAACACGATGAGAAGTTAAAAACTTGGAAACTTTCTTCTTACAGTCATTTTCATTCCTCCCTTTCTGACCTTTTCCTCCCCTGAACTAGCATTTTTGACTCTATAATCGCATAAACTGACATTGTGCAAATTGTAACAAAAGTAACATACAGTCTGTACCCGGCATAGTCCTAGCCTGAGAGTCTCACTTCAGTGTCCTTTGCTCAATCCACAGGCGAGCATTCCTGTTGAGCGCGTGCGGAGACTGCGTGTTGGTTTTAACACGTGCCTCCAGCTCGAAAGGGTCAGGTGTGAGGATTAAGATATCACACCCTTGTCCTTGCAGAAGTTGTCATTGCTCTCTAACACGTTAGGTGCTGTGGACCAATCCACAGTGATACAAAAGATGGCCACTCTAAACTACACTATTAAATCTTTCACAAAGGCTGCATGTTGGACAGTATGTGTGTTGTTATCTTATTCCTATTTATTTCCTTTCTCTTGTCGTCTGGTCGGCGGTATGTTTTTGAAGGAGGTGGAAAAGGAAGCTATGGACTCTGGGGGGGTGGGGGAGGGGGGGGGGGTCGGATCAGACCACTGATCCTGGTATATTACTTTGTAACATCAAGGCTAGTTCTAAGCTCACAATAGTAGTACGTAAAGATTGAATACACAGGGTATTCTATTTACATATACTGACAATGCAGAGGAAATAAACATGATAAATGATAAAAAGACCAACAGATGCAGAGAAAACAGATTTCACAATATCAAAATATCACCACGATGAAATTATTTGAACTATAAATAATAACCACACAAATCATAGCACAAAACAAAAACAAGGTGATTTATAAATGTACAGTTTAAAGTCTGTTTCTTAATTTAAACGAATGCATCATATTTAAAAGAAATCCATTGTTCTGGAGAAAATATTTTTATTTAATTTTTTTTAAATGTTGTGCCATTTTCAGTCTAGACGCCTTTCTAAAGGAGGATGTCTAAAAACAACACAATACTAAGAAGATTCTTTTATTCTCAAACTTGGCATAATAATCAATGCAATTACATAAGCACACTTAAAAAAATTCACAAATGCCCAAACAGCCCTGAATGTAAGATTACAATATATTTAGTTCCAATTACACAAGAAATACAATTAAAAATATCTCATTCTAACTTTTAATGAAAAAGTAAACAGGTTGATCATTTTATTTATTGTTTTGCGTCTCATCTATATTTCAGTCCTGCTTTCTCTGTCTCTTCTTTCCTGTGTTAATTGAAAGGCCATGGCAGGGGACCCGAGCAGCAAATGGCCTGATCAATACAAAGCCTGATGTGTAAATTGATCGTGTTGTGTGGATGATGGAGCCTGTGTTCATGTGCAAGTGTTTGAGTGACGAAAAGAGCCTTTTCACTCTGCGTGTGTGCGTGTGTGTGTGTGTGTGTGTGTGTGTGTGTGTGTGTGTGTGCGTGCGTGCCTGCGTGTGTGTGTGTGTGCGTGCGTGCGTGCGTGCTTGTGTGTGTGTGTGTGGTCGCACTCCCTCTTATTGAGGTGTTCAATCAGTCTAATTCATTCTCGCTCAGAGACTGCTGTGTGGTTGCAGGACAATTCATTTACTCTGCATGCTCCAATCAAAACTATTCCCAGCATTCCCTGCTGTAATAATTACTGCATATGAAATTAGAAGATCCATAATGCCGAACTGCTTCACACTAAGGGCCAAAACAGGCTTGCGCAGAAGCGTGAATGACGGAATCTTTATGATTTGAAATTGATAGTGAACATCACATTGAGGAGAATCAAACTTAATTGTAAAACTTGTATTAATTATCTATAATCTGAGTCTTATAAGAAAAAGAAAATACACTTGTTGAATTTACAATCTATTGAGAATAATGCATTGATCAAGATCACGATAAAGATTAAATTCATGGGAATAAAAAAATCTATTTCTCAATTATTTAAATAAAGTCCAGAGCAGAGTGGTGCACCAGAGCGTTAACGTCAGACAAACAGTTGTTCATGGCCTGTCCAGATGAAACTGATTTGCCCCGACTTTATTATTGCATCAGATTAGAGAGTTGAATCAAAATGTTTCAAGACGTCAGAAAAGGAAAACATTGGCACAATCTGACTCTTAAAGAAGCAGTGGTAGTAATACTCCAGCTGTAGTAACGATCCATTCCTGTCTTTGACATCAGTGCGACATCGGCTCAGTCTCACTTTCTTGATAACCAAACACAGACAGCTCCCTTGTTTGTTAACAATAATTCATTTTCTCCACTAAGAAAGCTATTTGCAAAGGTAAACATCATTTCAGGACACTCTTCAAACTCCAGCCTACATTACAATTATTATCATTTGGCTGAGCGGTGCACTTTACTTCCACGCTGGACCCTTCTCTCCGCTTGTCAACAATCATTTATTAGATACATATAGGCATTCAGAAGTGAGTACACAAAATGGGAGGTCAGGAACAACAATGCAAGCTGTGATCACACACTTTGGTTTAGGAGTGCCTGTAATCTCTGCTGCAAAATGGAAAGTAGAACGCATGATCTGTCCCAAAGTGACTGAGAGACCAGGCCGAGCACAGTATAACTGCTAGCAATGCTAACAATATGTATTTGTTTGCATTGCTAAGAACAACGGTATCAAGTAAATTGCATTTGTTAATGTAATTTCAAAAATGTGAAACTGATTTAAAAACAAGATTACAATGTGTTTTATTATTCCTCCAAAGAGTATTAAACATACAGAGGACTTGGTGTCTGTGTGATGCTTTATGCCTAAAAACAGTTTAAAGTTAGTATAACGCTTCATTTAATGGGTTTGTAATTTTACAACAATTTTCAAAAGGTTTAGTGGAAAAAAAGGATTTAATGTGCTTTGAATTGAATGGAATATAGAAACAGTTTTCTATTGGTTCCTCTAAATTATTCATTCAAAATCATTCTCACCATGACCTAGGAGTCTTTGCAGATGAGCTGAACATGCAAGAATGAGAAATATGTGTCTACAGGCACGCATACAATTCAACATATATTAGGAATATAGGACCAATAATAAATACAGAATTTCCCCCCTGGTAATAGACCTGCATGGATTTTTCTGTGAGATCCGATGGTATCGAAATCTAAGAGAAACTTCTAACCACATCTGCAGCACAATTTCATATTTTTACCAACATAGAAATTGCTTGAGTAAAAATAAAGGTGATTTACCCTTTAATTAGAAACAAAATATATAGTTGTCCCCAGGAAATGTATTATGGAATGATAAATATTATGCACCTGTAAAATAAAGGTTTGCCATTGAAGCCTTATCAAATGGTTTCATATGCAATGGGAAAGAGTTATGA
>CALSCE010003134.1:1433153-1463653 GCA_943593645.1 Bovichtus variegatus
GTAGATATACTGTAGATATTATGCTGTAGATATACAGTAGATATACTGTAGATATACTGTAGATATATTGTAGATATCCTATAGATATACTGTAGATATATTGTAGATATACTGTAGATATGATGCTGTAGATATACTGTAGATATACTATAGATATACAGATATCTGTTGTTTTGAATAATCCTTCCCACCCCCGCTCTACTGTATGGATGAGAACAATGTGGTTGGAAAGATGAGGAGAATGTGCTGTGCTTAAGGTTTTCCCTTTATCAAAAAAGTAATATTAAAAGTCTTATACTGTATGATGGCTTCATTACTCTGAAAAAACTATTTTTTTGAAAATTTGGTGAAAAATTGGGTCATATGCTTTTACATTTTTTTACGTTAGTAATGGAGAAATATAGCTAGAGCTTCATTTTAGAAATCATGGAGTAAATTTTGAATGGGTTTTATATGAATCCAAAGCTGCTTTTATTCACCAATACAGACATAGTTGAATCAAATTCCAACTTTAAGGTTTTACACAAACTCAATATTGGTTGTGCAAGCTAAAAGGGAAGAGAGGCTGAATTAAATGGTGAAGAAGAGAAGAAGTAAGGCACGGGCAAAGTAAAAAGAAATAGGAAGAAGAAGAAAAAGGGAGATAGTGAATACAACGATAAATATAAAAATTAGGAGAAAAAAAAGAACAGATGAAAAGGTAGAAAAGGAAGGCGAGACAGGGGGTGAAGAAAAGTTTTACAACAGCAGTAATATAAATCCCTCCAATTTACTTACTTTGTGTGTGTGTGTGTGTGTGTGTGTGTGTGTGTGTGCGCGTGTGTGTGAGTGAGTGAGTGTGTGTGGGTAGCGAGGGTCCACTAAAAAGGACCTATGTGGCACATAACAAGGCGTGGACACACAATAATACCACAGGGATCTGTCTTTGTGTCACACCGGCTCATACACACGGACACACACACACGCACACACACACACACACGACAGGAACAGGGACAGTAAAGCAAGCCTTTAATGAGAAGTCTCTTATTGTCCTATTCCTTGAGTCACAGCTTCATTTAGAAGTGTGTGTGCACATGTGTGTGTGGTTTTGAGGAGGAGAGAGATTTTTATAGTTTATTCCCACGAGGGAGACATGCATGTGGTGGCCAGAGCCAATTGGACATGCCTGAAAGATTTCTTTTAGAGAGGAAAATGTGGGGGGGTGGGGTGGGGGGGAAAGAGAAAGGCAGAAAACAGAAAGGGTTATCTGTAGAGCGGCAAAGACCAAGAAAGAGAGGGAGAGCGAAACCCTGTAATCCTGTTCATTATGTATTCTCATGGTGAGAAGAGGATGGGATGACCATGGTGGAGGATACATCTTTGTAATAGGGACACCATTACTTTAAGAAATAATTATCAAAGCCATTCTTCCTTTGAAATAATAAAAGCCTCTCTCCTCTCTCTCTAAATGTGAGCAGGAATAGAAGTTAGAAGGCCCACATTTTATAACTGCAGCAGTGAATCTTAATCCAGCAATAAGAAACTCAAGAAAATCCCCTAAAGAAAAGAAACAATGAGCCACCTTCTGCCACGTTCCACTTAAACTTAACCTGGATACACTGGATAATAGAGCTGCGAATCCTTTCCAAAACGTCATGTTTTGCTGTCTTTGAGGTTTTCCACTTTCAAAAAATTGCGAATAATGTCATTTGACGGTGCACCACTGTGCATTTACTTTGGTACTGTACATCAGATTAAGACTTCCATTCCACTCTCCATTCCTAGTATATGATAACAAAGTCGATAGACTTCACCTGCATCGTTCAGCTGCACCAGTGTTCAGATCCCATTCTTGTAAAAACTCTCCATTAGAAATCTTCAAAGTTTTACGTAAAGCCACTGTGTAGACTTTATATGGAATTATGGCATCAGTGACATCTTATTTTACATATCCCATAGTGGCCTTTATCTCACTAGAGAGGAACTGATATAAATTGATAGGAAGGTTTTCAGGAACATTTGAATTGTTACAGGGTAGACTTCTTGTCAGTTACATTTCATTAAATTGAAATGGAACTCAAACACAATATCGGAGAGCTTAATCTATGACAACATGTTATATTTTTGTTTGTAAAATCTTAATCTTCAAAGTAACTATAGCAAAGAAATGGCATTAAGTAAAAAGTGAAATATTTCTCTCTATGATGTAGAGGATTAGAAGTAAAACGTATCATCAATGCAAATACTCAAATAAACTGTACTTAAGTACATAACAAAGTAAAAGTACAAAATTACTTTCCTTAACTGTAGTAAAGTAAACCTCTCACACACACACACACACACACACTGACAGACACACACACACACACTGACAGACACACACACACACACAAACAGACAGACAAACATACGCACACACGCGCACGCACACACGCACGCACGCACACAGACATATACACACACACACACACACACACACACAGACAGACAGACACACACACACACACACACACACACCGGGGGAGCAGAGTGTTGTTGGACAGTGTAACCCGTTGGAGTCTAACGATGGAGCTGGCAGGTTTGGACCTGCAGCAGAGTTTTATTTCATCTTTTATTCCAACTTGTTTCAGTTTGACTTTGTGAGGGTTGTCTAACCTGCAGTATTTCTCTCTGTTTCACCATGTTCCAATGATTTCTCTGTCAGGGAACTCTTTTGATTTTACAAATGTGCGGTGTGAGTCTGCACAAGTTCGACGGGGGAATATTTTTGCTGGCAGCTGTGCTAAGTGCTACATGTGTAAATTTAATAAGAAATGCTTAAAATATGAAGAGACTAAACAGCGGTAAATAGCAGCTCGGGAGGATTGTATCTCTCTCCCTTCCTCCCTCTCTCGTTCTTTACTTTCTCTCTTTCTTCTCTTTATATTATCTGTTTTGTTTTTTCCTTTCTCCTCCTCCCCCTTTCTCCTGATGCTCTCCTCTATTTCCCCTTGTCTTTCACTGCCCCCTCCCCCTCCCTTGATCTTTACATATGCATGTATATGCATCACTTCCTCCCATCACTGATTCTGTTTCTCTCCATCTTTCCTACCTTCCATACCCAGCTTCAGAGACCAAAAGAACCTCCCTTCCGTTTTTGAACAAATCTGGAGATGATCCGACACACAGATTCCCCAGAAGCTCAAATTCTACCAGCATGCCACGGCAAGGCAAGCTGAAGCCATGATGCAATGTTGAATGGCAGAGCAGAAATCAGAAGGAGAGAGATCATAATGAAAGATGGATCAAACTATTTCTCCTTCCTTGTTCATCTCTCCTGTTCATGCAGGCTGGAACAGTGTTCTGCTTGCTTTTCCTAAAGAAACATGCCTTATAATTAAGATGAGCTCTCAGAAAGGCTGTTCTGGGCTTCATGTGGGGTTTTTTCCTATGCTTTGGAGATTTTACCGGCATGCTGGGAGTTTTCAGCCTCCCAAGGAAGCGACTCACACACGTACAGGAGAGGATATATGTGGTGAATTCAGCGGATAACTTCCTCTTTTATTTTGATGTTTTTAGCTGAATTGTCGAGTCTCACAAACTAAGATCTTTATTAATGCCGGAGTTTAGTTTTTGGTAGGTGTGATTACCAATACCAGCTGTACACTATGTAGCGCAGAACTCTTTCATAACCATTAACGTTTCCAAAATCAAGCATGTGGATCAACCGTTGAACTAGATATAATCAGAATGTGCTCTAGCATCCTCTCATCAAATCATTATTGTCATAATTCATAATTCAAGTCATTTTTTATTTTTTTTATCGCATAGGTTTTTGCACCAATTTTACCCACAGAACTAGAAAAAAACGATCAAACTGAAATGCTATTTTTCCTGGATCACAGTAGCATCTTTAAAAACATCCTGCATAGAATCCAATGAGATTGACTCATGGAATGATTTAAAGTTAGTGTTCTTGTCCTCGTGCCATCAAACTCAGCAATAACAATCTATCAGGAAACACAAAGGTAATTAATAATATAATCTATATGGAAGGAGTCTCTGTCCATGTGCATGTCTGTCCTTTTCTCGACATGTGTTTATCCGATCGCCTTCACACTGAGCGGTGCATTGCTGAGGAGTGCATTGTCGAGTTTGAGCTCTTGAGATCTTACAGGATATATGTATCAGGAGTGCGTTATGTACGCTGGATACAATGCCATCGGTCCGAACAGGCACGTTCTGGATGGGCACTGAACTGCTGATTTATAAAAAATAATAATCGGATCTCTTTTATTGCACAATAGCCTTCATTATCATTCTTGATGTATGTTGGCTAAAAGAAAATCAAGTCATTCGAATACCCCAGTGGAAAAACTGTCATAGAAGCTGTCCCCATTCTCTATTGGCAGTTAATCTCATTTCATTTGGCTTCCCTCAAGGTTGGATTTTGGGTCCTATTCATTTCCAGTTACCTCATTAGACTACATTTTTACATATACAACATCTCGTGTATGGCTAGTGACAACCAGCTTCCTCCTTGTCTAAAGGTGAACAGCCAATAGATACATGGTTCGTAACTACAGCCTTGACAAAAGCAAAATCTAATAGTTACAAAACCTTCAATAGTCCTGTAAATCAAAATAAATCTCATGTTGTGATATTCATTCTTCAAAATCCAACCACACATATCACTGAGTGCACTAAGGCTTGATAAATAAACACCATCATTTCCAAGATCAGCTCACTTCTTTCTGTACTCGACCTGAAAGTCAATCCTTTGCCACACATCCACCCATGTGTCTGTACTCCTGTGTCTCGGCATATTGTTGGTGTTTCTTCATCCACCTTCAGCTAATAGGAAACTCTGCAGAAGGGTTTCAAACTAAATCTAAAAATCTCCAGTTGAATTTAAAAGCAAAAAAGCACTTTCTTTAGCATGGCATGGTCCTGCTCTCGCATGCATTTTGCTCTGCCAGAAACCCGAGCGCCTCAAAAATATCTTTGTCCGTCCTACCATTTAAGAAACAGTCATACTGTCTCTCCCTCTCTTCAGTCCGTCAATAACATTAACACCGATCAAAAACACACTTCTGCAGGTTGGCTTTTAACTGTGCCTGTATGACCTTTTGTTTTTAATTGTGTCAAACGCGGTTGGAGTGTTACTGTGAGTGTTTTTTTGTTTCTCGGTTCATGGATTTCCTCACAGCATGGACTGTGTTGTGTTTAAAGCACTATTACCACGTTCAGATGGGACGTTTTGGGGTAAATAGCATTAACAATTTAATTTGAAAGGAAAAATGAAAGAAAAAAAAAAAAGAAGAAGATTCCTCCTTATATGAGCAGTTGGTACAAGTACAATAGAACGGGAAAAACCACAATCTATCTTTTTTCTACCTTTTCTTTTTCTCCAATGTGAGACCAAAGCCTCCCTGTAGACCATTAAACATGCACACAAAATTAAGATCCTAATTTGGGATTAGACGACACACACTGCCCCCCCATTTATCTGTAAAGTGGTATGTAAATGTGGCTGCTCGCTGAGAAGTTTTTTTAACTTCTTTCAAAGTGTAACAAATACATTTTCGGTGATTTGTCAACCCTGGCGCTTGATAAGACGTTGCATTCTTAATTAAAAGGGGATATACCGGAACAATCTGTGAAATGTTTTCCATTTAAAGCCTGGCAAAATTTTGATTAAGTTCAGGTGATGGTTCCTGATTTACTAACGGAGCAGCAAATGACATCCTGAGTGGAGGGATTGTGGCCTCACGTTCCTGTGTTTATTACTCTTGTTAAGGCAGAGCTGAAGGAAGCCTACTGCGTGTCACTATTTGTTACAGAATAACGAAGGCTTATGTGAATTATAGCAGTAAGGATGATGACAAATGAAGGCCAAAAATGACAAAACAACAGATAACCACTATCAAGCAGTCATTTGTACACACTGCACAGATACATATCCACACGTAAAGCACATGACAAAACATTCCAGCATAAATGAGAGTAATGTCGTTATGGCTGTGTGTGTTTGTTCTTTAGTGTCATAGGCGGGTCATTTAGGAAAACTTATAGCATTATAGATGCATTTTGAATTTTCTGGGTACGGACATAATTTACAGATGGTATAGATATGTGGCTTCAATGTATTGAAGAGTTTTGTTATAATAATATCAATAAATCATAAAAATATATAAAAATAAATCATAATAATCATAATAATAATAATACAACTTATAATATTAATTGTAAATATGTATATATATTTGTTATTGCTATTGGTATGACACCTATGAGACCCAGCTCTGACTCCTGGTCCTATTGTTACGTGTGAGACTCCTTCTTGTTGTTGATTAACTTCCCCCTTAAGAAGCAGCTCAACAACTAAATGTGTGATGTGACTCACACTTGTGAGTCTTTTTATTTTATTTTTTACTGGCAGGTACTTTGTGATGTGCTGCTCTTGAAAGGGGCTATTTAAATAAACTTACTTATTTGTTTTCATCATCTAATTTCTGACAACATGACCTCACATTAGTATTGTACTACTCTACTACTTTTTATCATGGGTAACATTCTTGACAGAGAGAGAGAGAGGGAGACAGACAGAGACAGAGCGAGGGAGAGAGAGAGAGAGAGAGACTGAGACTGAGACTGAGACAGAGACAGAGACAGAGAGAGAGAGAGACAGAGACAGAGACAGAGCGAGGGAGAGAGAGAGAGAGAGAGAGACTGAGACTGAGACTGAGACTGAGACTGAGACAGAGAGAGAGAGAGAGAGAGACAGAGACAGAGAGAGAGAGAGGGAGAGAGAGAGATACAGACAGACAGAGAGAGGGAGAGAGAGAGAGAGAGAGAGAGAGAGAGACAGAGAGAGAGAGAGGGAGACAGACAGAGACAGACAGAGACAGAGAGAGGGAGAGAGAGAGAGAGAGAGACAGAGACAGAGAGAGAGAGAGAGAGAGAGAGAGAGAGCGATAATACACTAACATGCATGCAGTCGGGGCGAGCGAGTGATTGTTGTGAGCTGGAGAGTGAAAGGAGGGAGAGGGAGATGTGTGTCCATTGCTAATGGATCTTTCTGCTTTGCGTGTGGTTCAGTGTGCGTTTGTGTCTCAGTGTTTTCTCTCTCCTTTTTAGTGGCACACTAATCCTGTTATAGAGCGACTGGTGTGTGTGTGCGCGTGTTATAATGCTAAACTTTCTCATCTACCTTCTTACTTTGTTTACTTCTGCATCTTCCCTTCCCCTCTTTCTCCTCACTTTGTTTCACTTCATCTGATCTTTCTCTTCCTGTCTCTTCCTAGTTCTGGCTCTCGTTCGTTGGCTCTAGTTTTCCCTCTTGTGTCTTTTCCTCTCCTGCCCTCCCTGCTCTCCACCTCTATTCCCCTCTCTGTCCTCTTCTTTAATCTTGATTCCTCTTCTCGCTACATTGTGTATTTTCCTTGCCATTAATACATTTTTCATTCTTCGCTCCAAATGTAGACCCAAACAAAGCCGAGCATGGGCGTTCCTCTGAACCCTTTTTCTGAAACCTTTTTTTAATGAACACACAAAATGTGTCTCCACCCTAAGCCTGTATCAGTCATCCGGGAGGATCCTTTTTCCTCATTCACTAATACAACATCTCTGAAGCACTTAATAAACTGTAGTTATATAGCACTTTAAATAAAAAATGGAATATTGAATTATTTAATGTTATTATTATTATTATTATTTTTATTAGATCTATCATTTTTGCTCTCCATTCTATGGCCATTATCAATTAGAGTGAAATTTTTATTTATTTTTTAAATTTTTTTATTAACCAATCACACCTTTTTAAAAGAATGTGTCCCACCATGCAGCGGGGACGAGCACACCTCCTCACTAAGGTCAAAGTTTCTGTCCCTTCCTCGCTCAGAGTGGCTCTGAGAAGTTTCCTGAATCCGTCCTGAAGCAGGACTCTTATATAATCAAGTTATTAAGTTACCGCTGTCTGGTTTGTGGATCACTTTCAGTCTTGTTTGTACCTGGCCGTGTTATCATAATTGTGTCATATTTTCACATTAGTAATTTCCTTTAATAACTGTTACAGCATATATCTGGTCCCATGTCTGTTTGTGTGTGTGTTAACAGAAACACTTGTGCACAACTGAGAATATCACAACCTAACGGGCAGCCATGACTTGTACTTCCTGCTCTCCAGAAGACGAATCCTTCAAATGTTGGACCTTCATTAGATGTTTCTTTTGCACAAACAAATGGACAAAATGTTAACTTTGCTATGAAATTAGCTGAGCACATTTCATTTTTCCCAAAGAGATACTATAAGCCCTTTTGCTTTTTAAAAACCACACAGCCCTTTATTAATTACTTTTTAAGATTAGAGTTTTGTCCCCAGAAGCCTCTAAGAACAACAACACTGTCAGTATCTTGTCCCATCTCTTGTGGGCTGTAATGAACACTGAACCCATAGAGGCTGCTCGCAGGAGGAACGCACTGTATTACTAATGTATGATGATAACTTACTGCTGATCTCAATAAGACAAAGAAATATTCTCCAGTCCTCCAAAGCTCTTTATCGTCCTCCGCCGCTGACCTTTTTCTCCTCAATTGCTTTGTCACCCTTCACCTCTGTCTCGTTAATGACCGGCCAATTAGGCAGCTCCCCGCATTGTTTGGGGGGGCGTTCAATAACACACAAGGGTCAACGGCCCTTGAAAAACATTGCACACTAATAGTAATTATAGTTGTGAAAAAAGTCAAAGGGTTTTTGGGTACGGCAGGTTTAAATGCCAGCATGGGGTAACAGTTTTTAAATGGACCTCATCAACGCATTTGCCTGTTATCTTTTTTTCTCTTTCTGGCCCCCCCCCTTCTTTCTCTTCTTTCACCCATCCTTTCCTCTGTGTTTGGGGGCTGCTGATTGAGTTGGGTTTGCTGGTAATGAGCCATGAGGACTAATTGGGATTGTCAGAAAGAGAGAGAGACAGCGGGAGACGTAGCACTTTGGCATTTACATGTGAAAAAAGTCAAATATGAGGAGAAGAGATGAAAATAGGAAGCTACAGGAATCCTCATCATTCTGACGAGTCATGTGCATGCTTACAGTTTTATTTATCTTGAAAAAATGGAACAAATAGCCCTTTTCCCCTCTGAGTATTATCATCTTCATATTTTAAATCGTAGGCTAATTTTGTCCTGCTTATGATTTGACTTCAGAAACTCTGTGAAACACACGTGTCCGGGTAACACATGGTGCATGTGGTGTTCTTCTTTATATACTTTTAATTGACTATTTTGTAAGGAAGCTTCTGCCAATGCAGGGAGCTACTTTCATGACTTTTCATGAATGACCGAGCGCTGTGATTTATTTTTCATAATGCAAAGATGTTCAACAACACGGTCAAAGCCAGCACACGTGTGTCACTATGTTTGTTCTTTCACAAGAAAAGAAATGCGATTTAATGAACTTTGTAGAGTTCCACGAACCATTTTATTATATTGTCATGGACTGATGTGGACGCTGTTGAATGAAGCAGAAATACATACTTTTTCAAATGTATCAATTTGTTGTCATATTAGTATTATTTAAATATATTATTAATGAAGGCAAAACAAGTCAAAATAGCAGTATTTGAAGTTGATTACATTGCGTCAATAGGTACACACGCATACGCACACACACACACGCGCACACACACACACACACACACACACACACACACACACACACACACACAGAAATGCATACAAACTAAGTAACTGTGTAAAGAAAGTGTGGAATGTGAAACGCAGGATCCTTTTTTGTTTCTTTTCCTCCGGTCTGTCTGGGCTCTCTTTTTATTTAAAATCACGTTAATTATCAACTTAACGAGTTGGCTCTGCTCCAAAGAGGATCATTCAATTATGGTGCAGGAAACACACGTTGCTTATTCAAGTGTGTTTTTGTATTTAAAATTCTATTTTTTCATTTTCTTTTTTTTTTTTTGTGATAGTTTTCTTTTCTTTTTACCTGTCACCCCTTAACATTTCACTGCACATTAAATGCATCGTCTCAATCAAACAATGAAATGAAAGCATAAGAAGTAGCATTTAAAAATAACGGGTTAGGTCTCCTCTGGTATCACCCAGACTGCAAACCAACAGTCAAGGAAATAAGAAAGAGTTTGTGCAATAATGTGAGTATTATGAGGGACAGCTCTCCAGCTACAAAAGCCTGTTTAATTGTGGCTTCAAAGAATGTGATTTAATGTTCTAATCATTCTTTGGGTTCAGCTGCTAGATAGTGGGTGTGCTGTGTTAGTGTCGTACATTAAGAATATAGATGGAGAGGTTGAAAAGCACGCCTGAGACGCAGGCTTCTTTTGAAGGGTTGTGTTTGTGTTCATGATGCGTTGTCACTTCAGTTAATTACAGTGTTCAACCTTTAAACACCACCTCCCTTATCTAATACACCTTTAATTGCATCGCATCCTATTTAGATGTTTCTTAGATGCGATCCAAAAGAAAATATCAGCTACGTTTATTTTCTTTGGAGCGGAACTGTCGTAGTATATCTGAGCATTTTCCTCATTTGAGAAAAGAGGATACAGAACCTCAACCTACTTATTAATAATGAAAACATTTATTATGTAATGTAAACTGTCCGAGAAGTGTGATTCATTGCTATGCCCTTCCTGCAGAAAGGCCAGGCTGTGATTGTATTGTGTTAATACTCACAGACATACTGACATGATTTTTCCTAAATACAGCCTTTGCATGAACCACAATTCTTACATTTCACCATTGATGCAAGAACCATCGGCTCCTCTTCGAAAGCAGATGAGCCACGTTCAGGCTTCCACAATCCTCTGGCCTCCGCAGTGATTTGTGTGTGTGAGTGAGCATCTTTGTCAACCACTTTGCTTTTTTAGATTGCATAGCTTCATTACAAACATTAGTGCATTAACAAACAAAATCCTCTCAGCGCGCACATTAAAAACATCTCATTCCCACCTCCCCGCACAACGAAGGCCATAAAACAATACGTTACAGCCCTGACTAATTACCAATGTGAAAACTTTCATAATTGAATAGCGGCCCTTACCCAATCCCGCTTGGCCGGGGCGTATTAAAAGAGGCTGTTCTCAATTAGAATTTGTCAAAGCAAACAAATGAGGTAGTTTGCATGGAGCGATTTATCTGAAGTCAGGTAATAAGGTAGGAATCACAACCACTTTGTTGTTTGGATGTTTGCTAAATGAAGCTCATTAGTGGTGGGGAGACTCTGCCAAGAACATCACTAAATTATGCTGAACCCCAGTTATGAGCAAAAGATGTACATGAACACACATAGTACGTGCAGGCACATATAGCGTTTACGATTGGATAATTAAGTAAAAGATTGAGTTTTTATTGTTGCTGTGTTTGCATTGATTTTACTGCGGCAGGCCAGTCAGTTTATTACTGAAATAAAGTGAATGCCAAATCACGTTTATTGACACATTTTATTATTGTGGTGTCATTTCAAAACTGTTTGCTATTAGCATTTTGTGCATTTTCCCAGATATCAGATAGTGTTTATTTCTGTAAAATCATGCATGTTGTGTCAGCAGTGTCATACAGTATATATATATATATATATATATATATATATACTGTATATAATGGCAGAAATGGATCGGACCGTGTCCATTAGACCAAAATGACGTTTTCATAGTCAGAGAAAAACCTTCTGCACTTACAGGAAGTGAACAGGTGAAGTGAAGTGTGTGAATATGTGACTGAAAAACAAAAACAAAAAAGGTTCTGTTTCCCTTCACATTAAAATGTATTTAAAAGTAAAATATCCTGAGTTGTATTTTATTTACCAGTCTGTTTTTATTCATACATATCAGGAGATTTGTGTCTGTGACTTTACATTTCACAGATGTTAAATATGCCGTATCTCCCTGCCTTGTTTTCTGCATTAGTGTTTCTTATCTGTCGGCAAGCTAAATGTCACTTAATTGAAACCCAGAGTGTGTCGGGGAAACACATGCGAATACAAATAAAACAAAGACTGTGACGTTACTTGACATTTACGATGGATTTAGACAATGAACTGCAATTTCATTAGAAAAACAACAAGTCAGTGTTTGTCACTTGTAAGTCTTGTGTTTCATTGATTATGTAATTACTCTTAATGACAACAAAATACCACTCCTTCTCGTTGTGGCAGCTAACGTCGAGCGTATTTCAACTAGACACCAAGGACCAGAGGAAGGGCCTGGCTTCATCAGACTGTCCTATCTGAACTGAGAAGGCCTTTAAATTGACTCCACAGCTCCGTACACCCCTGCTTATTTAGGCTAAGGACTCTGACTTCAGTCAAACCTGGGAAATAAGATGATTATATGAACAAAGCAAAGAATGCAAAGGAAAGCTGCTTGTTAGCACATATTTCCCTGTCCTAGTAACTCTAAATACAGAGAAATAAAACTCATGCTAAAATGAGATCAAACAAAGAACCTCAAACATCACAACATCACATTAAAATAAAAAAGATCTGCTCCTGACAAATTTAATTTCCACGGAGAAGTCTGACATTGCTGTCAATAAATGTAGATTTGCGTGCATGCAGATTGGAGGCTATTTTCTGCTCCAGTTATGTGCTGATCAGAGATATTTGATTATCCCTTTGTGGTTAGACAGCTAATGAAGTCTTCAGCATTTTTTTCCTTACTGGCATTGTGAAAGTCACATCCTATTTTATTTATTTTTTATTCTGATCTGATTGATTATCAGATGATTGATTATTTTGATTCTGATTTCAAATTCTACTGTGGACTTTTTTTAGTAACACAGCGTTCTCACTCATGAGCTACAGAAGACTAATCGGCTTCTATCAGCAAAAGAAAACCATTATAACAATAATTGTGCCAATTGAAAATCCTTTTGTAAAGATAACTACTCACACCCTCTCCAGGACCTCATTTTAAACAACTGTCAGAGTCGGAGGTCATGAATGCAGCATCTGCCCCAGCACATCCACATTAATGTCACACATAACAAAGTACTGTGTTCCAGGTGTACGCTATACGCTACTAAGTGAACGGTGACGACCTCTGTCACTGAATGAGAGCCCTGCGTATTTGTTGTGGGCTCTTTGTTCGTCCAGCAGGCACTCGTTAGCATTTGCTCTTGCTTTTCTTACAAAAAGTGAAGTTCTTCCTGTATTGCATTGACTCACATTTTAAACAATTCAACATGCTGTTGCAGAGATCGGCCTACTCAACACAACGTTTGCATCAAACGTTAACACACAATCTGTCTGAATGTATATTCTTAGGATGTATTCAGACATGTGTCAATAAAGTCACACAAAGTGTTTTATTGATTGTGTAATTACTCTTAATGACTACAAAATACCATTATTCTCCTTCTCACTAGAGAGCACTCAGGCAGGCATTTGGAACACAAATCTGTGGGTTGGCACATATATATTTTTCATTAACTGTATGTAATAAACTTCACATTTAAATATTGTTCCTTTTTTTTTTTTTTACAAGGAAATGCAGTGTTTTATAATCCACTACGAAATAAAATAAAAAGTTGACTCGTATCTTATTGTGTCAGGTGAGCGTGTTTTCATCGAGGAATTTATTAATAAAAATAAAATGATAAATGAAGCCTCTCAGAAAATCCAGCTCGACAGATTTTAGTCAAGTCCCATCAAATGTTGAACTCTCATCCACCCTAACTGAGAGAACGTTCAGCAGAACTGCACTGGCTCTGCTGCTGTTGTATGCAGTGGTATGCTTGGCAACCTTGAGTGAAAGGAAAAGCAGAACACAAAAAGGAAAGGGAGGAGGAGAAACAGGGTCACACAAAAGGAGACGCAGAGGGATTTTGATGAGGATAGCAAGTAAAAGAGGCGGGAGAGAAGAGAGCAAGCAAGAGAAAGAGAAAGAAAGCAAACTCGCAGGGAAAAGATACAAAAAAATAAATAAAAAAATAAATAAAATAATAAAGGAGAACTGCAGAAAGGCAAGGACACAGTTGTCAGGGAAAGAGCAGGAAAGGTGTGAAGGGAGTGAGGAGACATCCAGAGAGAAGAGGAAGTTATTACGGCTCAGCGGGAGCCAGATGAAAGAGCTGCGATGGCTGAGGCAGATGGAACTTCTCCCCCAAATGAACCAGTCAGCCGGATGAGGAATGCAAAGTGAAGCAGGATCTCCTGGCAGACTGCTGTTGTACAAATCACACTGTGGCTGGACTCATTCATTCCTCTGAAGTACCTTGTCGAGCTAATTCTCAACAAAATGGCTCATTTGTCAGTCTCTTCAACACAACACATTCCCCAAATCCTATGAGAAAACCAGCAGGTCCGCGCAGGGAAGGGTTGGGGTGAAGGTGAGACACAATCGGCCTTTATGGTTAAGAGATCTGACTGTTGATGTGAGACAGTACGTAAAGCAGTAGTAGTTATTGTACGGGAAGTAGGTGAGTCCTTCTTTTTGTTCCCGTACGTTTAATTTAAACGTGAGAGTTCCCACATGCTCAAGTGTGTTAAGTTTTTTAAATCCCCCAAAACAGCAGAAAGAGGGTGAAGAAAATAGACGAAAGAGAAGAAAACAAAGTCCAACTTTGTTGATTTCAGAGCCTCTCACTGGAAGCAACTTGTTTTTCACACAACACAATCTGACTCATTTATTTTCTCTTTGATCAAAAATGATGGTTATTAATTATGTGATTTTTTTTTCTTCCAGATGAGGTAGTTTTTGGTGTAGTGTGAAGGAGCGGGGCAGCCTGCTGCACGCACACAAGTGAGACAAAATAAACTGTAGTCGTAGTGTCTCCACACAGAATGATACAACAAGTCAATATATTATATTATATTTTTGAAGGCTCTTTCTTCTTTCTGTGTTCTTTCACTCTTTTCTTTGCCGTTTTTCTTCATAACCCTATCTTTACCTCTCTCTATGCATGTGTACCAAACACCAGGTTAAAGAAGAATTCCGTCTAATAATGTTTTGTGATTTGGTAGAGAAAAATACAGTATATGTACTGTATCATCACAAAGTTGAACATCAGCCTCATTCAGCAACATTTCTCCAGAGTCATCACGGGAGATTTCTGTCACCAGAGTGTCTTATGAGTGGCTCCAACCTGTAATGTGACGCAGGTAGATATTCATATGAGTGGATATTCAGCCTGTTGGCTGGCTGACTGATACTATGCTTTTCTCAAAACCAAAAACACAAAAATGGAAGTTTTTATTCTGGTTACCAAGGTGTCACTACTACTACTACTACAGATTCATAATCATATTAATATGGTGATGTAAGATTATCATGGCATAGAAAGCTTACTTTACTGCACCACCAAGTTATTCATTCATACAACAATATTTTTAACTTCAAAATAAGCATGGGTTGACATTAGTATTACACTCCAGTTTAAATCCCATTTGCAGTTAATATAATAATGTAACTGTAATTTATAATATTTGCATTTATCTCAATATGTGTCAGGAGAGTAGAGTTTTGAGCAACAAGCTATACGCCTGAAGAGAAGTTTACAAACCACAAGATGTTCTCCTCTCACTTCTTACGCTCTTCAGTTTCACATCTTTATATTTTGCTTTATTTGTGTGCACACTTTTTCAATCTTTTATTTCTGCGATAACAGACTCAACTGAGGAATGTCCATGGCTACTGGAATGCTGTGTACATCCAAACTCAACGTGGTAGAATTATAAGTAAATTGATCCTTTGTGAATAATTGAAGTGGAACTGGTCCAACACCAAAACAAAAAAGTTATAGACTTCTGATTAATGGCAAAACATTGTGTCCTTTTGGAATCCTTGTTTTATAAAAGAACAAGCCCAGACACATTCTTGGAAATGAACAGTATACCATCGTCATACTGTACGCTATCGTAATCAAAGATTCTGTTTCTGATGGGACTCTTTGTTTCTGACACACAGACAGCCTACCTTTGCTGCCTACGCCTTGATTATGCACACTGAATACGGGTCAGCATCAAATAGTCCTTTTTGATTTCAGGGAATGATTTAAGTCAGTTTGTGTTGGGGGTGGATGGGAGGACATGCGTTGTGTTTGTGCATCCAGAATTAAGAACTAACTAAAAGAACTAAACAACATCCTGCAGTAACAATATAGCAAAGACTGAATCATTTATATATATATATATATATATCATAAAGCAACGAGTGCTCACAGCTTTCTCATCCCGCAGAGATGATCAACCTCAGGGTACCATTTAAAAAAAAAAGCTTCTCTCAACAAAGGCAACCAAAACTATAATAACCCACTGTATGCAGGTGGGAGATCTAACTTTGTTTTATGTTTTTAATTTTTTTACATATTTGATGCACACATGCACAGATCCACACAGAGTCACAATAATAGATGTGTTTGTAGGATAACTACTGTACCTAATCAAAACTCAAAGGATTATTTCACACAGACTAGAGATATCAAATTATTGTGTCATTCTAAAAAAAAAGTATGTTGCAGCTGATTCGATCTTGCCCATTAACTGAAAGTGAAATTAAAAAATCTCGATAAAAAACAGTACACATTAACCGCTCAACGGCAAGTCTGCCGTTCTGATTGGAGGATCCAGTCCGGGCCTTGCTGTTATCAGTGACGCAGCCATGACTTCTCAACTTAATTATTCGCAATAATGACTGCCTGAAAGTCTTTCAGCTGTGGCAGAACATCACATTTTAACCAGTAAAATCAGCTGTCCTAAAAACTCTGACTACGAAGTTAATCGTTTCGCATAACAATGAAAGAAAACAGGGACACTCACCTCTTCAATCCCTTGCATGTGTTTTCTTGTTTCTCTGTCCCCTAAATCTAATTTATTAGCAAGGTTCCCTTGACTAAAGTAAATGACAAGATCAAAATGAAAATAGCCTCAATGTTTCCGCCAATAAACAACACTGTTTTCTCGACAGACACCAGCAACAAATATTTGACTAAATGTCTGGGCAGTGGGTTTGAAACTCCACATAAGCCTTAACGCCATTACTTATTCAGGGAGTTTATTGGTGTGTTAATAATTGATCACCTAATTAAGGGGGGAAGTTGGGGAGATATGGGGCTGAATGCCTCTTTACCAGTGGGCTTTTGGTAAGTGCATGGTTTGGTGGAGCACGACAGAGAGGCGCCGATGAGAGTAACTTCTGACCAGAGCGTAAAATTCCTTTTCGAACAAATTGACCCGAGGCACGGAGCACACGGAGGAAAAGCTGCACAACAGCTCCCACTAAAAGCTCTGTGCGCTTACTGTTAGGTGAGCTTCTTTGCACTTTTAGAATGAGTGCTCATCTCAGATTCATCACAGCATCTACCTGTGTGCTGTAGTCATGCCTTTGACCTTCTTACTTGTGCAGATGTTGCAGTTTTATTTGAAGTTTCCATTTGACCATTTTGTTGTTTCATTTTCTTTGAGTTTTGCTGTTGTAAGGGTTATATTTATGTGACTATATTCTATATTTTCTATATTCTATATTTGGTGGTCCAGGTTGTGAGTTCAAGGCCCTTACCCCCGCTGTCACAGACTGAAACTATTAAATCACTAACGCATTGTTTGTTTTGGTCTTTTCATGGGATTTATTGAGAAAAAGAAAAATACAGAATAGTACCAGCCTTGTCTTTAAAATTTTAATTAATGTATTGTTTACAATTATTTACAAAAGTAGTATTCAAAAATTACCTCAATAAATAAAATGCATCATCAGACACATTGACTGAGTTGAAACAATCTTGTCTATTAGCAGCACAAATCACGCTGCGATCAGAGATTAATTTGCATGATTTAGACAGTGGACAAAGTATTACATAACAGGCCGTACACAAATATTAAACTGATGAAGTGTCGGGGTGAATTAGTAGTGCAGGGCATAGATTTGCAGCACTATTTAAGAATGACACAGAGGAGCTATTATTTGTTCATTAATCTGCTTTTGTTTTTCTATGATGTTTCTGGTAATACAGTATTTGTCATGTATTAAAACATAAAGCCACAAAAACATTTATTTGCATATTTAATACGGCGAGGAAACCCCTTCAAAGCGTTTCCTAACAATGATGCTACTATAAGGGACCGTTTCCCTCGCACTCTCTGCAGGACTCCATTTTTTCAGAGTGATTTAACTATCAGAGCCAAATGATTCTCCTAGAGAGGCCTTTTAAGAAAGCTGTCTAATGCCAACCATTCATCATCTTGTTGGAAAACACACACCATGCCAGCAGATAAAAGTGGCATTCATCATTCCTTTTATCGCACATGAACATAAATATCAGCTTTTTACCCTGCACAGCTTACAGTAGAAGCAATTTTAGAACGAGAGGCTCCAGTGAGACTGAGATCAGTGTTTTGCATCGCACTTTACCTTTTTCTTTTCTTTTTTTGCTGTGTGAATTTACTGATTTTAGTAAATATACACCCTCAGTGTGTTTAAGTGTAAATCATATTTTAAAATGTGACATATTTCCTACAGCCCTGCGTTGTTAGTCTCCACTAAAATGCTTAAAACCATCAAATGGTTGCAAAAATAAGATATTTACTTTCAAACACTGTATAAAAAGTAAAGCATATAAGCTAACCTTGCCATCTGATATAAGAACAGAATGTTGTGTTATGTCATATATATATACTGACATATTTTAAAGCGTTGCTTGTTACTGCAGAAGTTAAATTGTATATTTGGGGCCTTTCTAGCTCATTCTTACCTCAAGTGTCCACATGCACCGAGCAAGAACCAAATAAGAATTTGACCAAGAGGCTGCAGAACGCAGTATTTAAAAAGCGTTACTGTTGAATACAGTACAGCAATAGGCATGCTGGGATCACTATATTTAAGTGCCCCGATGCGGGCATGTGATCCCAGTGAGGGGCCCGCAGAGGTGAGCGTTTTGCTAACGATGGCACATAAACTTGCAGAAAGGCCAGGCCTGGATCATGGCTCATTACACGTGTGCTTGTGACAAACCCTCAGCATTTCTGGACTGAATTGAGCACTTTACAGAAAGTGAACGCAAACCCTCCCACAGTGCATCTACACATGTAGCTCTAACATCGTGCGCTCGACAATATTCACATGTCATTTAGTTTATATTTAACCTGCGTAATATGTGTTATAAATTCAGCTCAAAATATTGAGTATATCATATCAAAATATATTCTTTATATAGAGGTGGTTATACCAACGTACAACTGTGGTTCAAACGAAATAGAAGGACAACTTCTAAATCTCAGATGATAAATGACCCTACATTTAAAAGAAACAAAGACACCAAGGAAAAAGTAGAATATCCAGACATGTCAAAAAGAAAGAACGAAACAACAAACATTTACACATGAGGTGCATTTTAGATCTCATGTGCTTTTCTAGGTTGAAAGTATCTTTCAATATCTGAAGGCTATTATACAATAGCATTATTTTACAATACATTAGCCATAATTGTTTATTGTTCCTTCAACATACTTAAGTCTGACATTTTGTGTCCAAAATGTTTCAAACATATTTCCACGTGTTTGTTGTTTTCCAAACTACCGAGGCTTGTGAACTAAAAGTAAGGCAATCGACTGGATGGAGTTATAAAAACATTCTGGCTGTTTAAATCCCTACGAAAACGCTGAACAAATACAGAACATTTTGAACTTCCCCTTCAGGTGGTAAAGAAGGAAGCTCCATCCTACCAGAGGCTGACAACATTTACAGGCTGACATTTGATGATAAAAAAAAAAAGGCCAATGTCAGCCTCATGTCAGTCCAACCCTGTTTTAAACCCTTTCTGAATAAAATATAATATAATACAGAACCATTATACAACAAATGAGTAGAGGAAGACAAGACTCTTGGGAAGCTTGCATAATTTCAGCTTATTGTGGCGTACGGCAGATATGAGTGTAGTTCCGCCTGGAGGAGGAGAAAAGTGTAAGTGGTAATGAAGTCAAACACAGCACAGTGAAGTGGAGCTGTGCAGCGACGTCCATTAAGACGACGGCAGGAGTCGCTCAGCACACACTGCCTCAGTTAGGTTTGTGAGGCCGCCTTTATCTTTCTTTGTTTACGTGTGTAGTTAGCGATGTAGTAATGCCAGGAGAGTGTTTTTATATGTTACGGCTAACGTGCTGAACCCACAGACTATAACTTTGATCATTTCAGTTTTTGATATTTTGATTACATTTAATATAATCAAACGGCCATGCAAGCTTCCTTCAAATGGTGAATTTGCAGGTTTGTTGTATATATTAATATCATTAAGCAGACATAGCAGATAATGTGAATCAGCATATTTTTACATGTGTTCTGGGGAGTTTTTGCTTGAACATGCAACGTTCTTGTATCAGTCCATATTCAAATAAACATTAAAAAAAATACAGAAATAAAGGGATAATTGCTATTAGCTATGACTATATTTCTATTTCTATCAACAATGATAAAATAATGCTGAAATGAAATAAAAAAGGCATCCATCATATTCTTTTATATTCATTGTAGACAGATACATTAGTATCTATTATATTTAATTATAGGCCAATACTTTGCTGATGTATTGAGTTTTGATATATTCATGTAGTCCTATCCACTTAGGCATAACATATTGCTTAAATTTAACCAGCAAAATGTGTGTGTGTATTAATTAGAGATAAATAAGAGAGGCACAGTAATCTACAGTAGAAAAAGAACAGCCTATAGTCATCATCCAAACATGCCAAAAAGTGAGACACTCTTAAATTAATCAATCAATATAAACTCAGTAGGTTAATCGTCCAATATATTTTTGATTAATAATTTTGATAAGAAAGCAGAATGAGCGACAGAGTGGCACGATGAGAAATATGAGCCTTTCAGTGTGAGCGGCAACAGATCAATCAAGACTTATTGTGTAGGTTAATCGTCACACTAATTGGCCAGCAGTGGCTGATGTACGATGTTAAGTAACATGGCAGCCAGATGAGAACATGACAAGAACATCTCAGAAATGAATGAAGGAAGCCTAGCACTGAGGAAACATAAAGATGCATTCCTAACAAATGAGTGTATTTAGACATGCACTGTGGTATGATATCATGTATCATGTATATATTGTTAGGTTTATAGAAACCTTATAACTGTTGCTTAATTAATAGCACCATGTTTTACATTCTGCTACTGTATGGTGCTGAACATTGCCATGACCAATGTCAGAAGATATATCAAGCTCTAAAACTCTGCAGTATTAAAAAGACCTATTTCTTTAATTTTAATAAGAATGACTCATTTAAACGCTTGAAAAAAAAATGCCTCATTGTTCAATGCCTCATTGTTAATAATCTAAATAGGTTCATGGCTACTAAGTTCAGTTCTCACATCACCTAATAAAAGCAATTTTTCTGCAATAAATGATAAAATGATAACCTTGAATGCCTGTGCCACAGTGTACAGGAAGGGTGGGGGGGTTCACCAAGTCAGAGGGCACTCCAGGTCCACAGTGACAAAGAGTGTGAGATGAGAATCCTGCCCAGATGTGAGACTAGCGCCCCAAAGCAACATGTGTCGGTGTTCAAGTGCCCAAGCCTTCTAATGGCTGAAGGATTTATGACAGGAGCAAAGGAGGAAGTCTGTGACAGAAGATTCAGTTTGATTCCCATGTACAGCCAACAGCCAACTTCCTTATAAGCATGACCGTAACTGTTCGCTAACCTTAAACGTGCTTACTATTGTGACCATGATGACAAACCTGATTGAAGTAGTCATTTGAACCCAAACCACAACGTTTCCGTAACCTTTTTTCTAAACTAACCAAACCCAAACCAGCATTTTGTCACATGATAAAACAGGGATTGTCACAGTTTGGGAGTAGCTCAGACAGCTGAAGTCGTGCTGTCGACAGCGGCAACGACAAACTACATTTTGTTGTTTCATTGGAGGACTTGTTGTCCTGGATGCCCTAACCACCAAGCTACCCCCCCCCCCCGCCCGACCTCCACACTCAATCGATACTTATAAGAACAGCAGACAGCCAGACTTTACATGGCACAAGGAATCACTGAACCGCCGGGGAAAGATCGAGGAGCACGTCTGCTTCCAACAGTAAAGGACATCTTTGAACCAAGGCTTGTGTTCCAACTTCCACCCATACATGAACACCGGTTGTTGACTCGAGCTAGCATTTGTTGAAGGAGACTGTGAGATGGGGTTGAGTTTTGATTATTTTTGTTACACATCCCACAGTCGTCGAGATACTTAGCTCTGGGTGGGCTGACCGACTTTGACATTAGAGGCTGAAAGCTCGCTAAATAGAGAAGTAAAAATACAGAAACCGGTGCATTGCATCGGCAGGTCAGTTGATGTTTTCAATTTGTGTACTATAAAGAACTTCTCATAAGATTCTTAGAAGCAAGACATTTTGTGGAGGATTTACTGCTAAAATTAAAAAAGTGCATGCAGATGGTTCGATGGACCGGTTGATAGATGGCTGTGAACTTTTTGATGCCAAATGAACGCCCGGCTTACTGAGTGAAAGGTCAGGGAGAGATGAGAGATGATAATGATTTTTTAATGACGGTTCTGAAAGGCAGCCCATTTGCTTCTCATGTGAAGTGCTTTGAGGTGTAGAGAGTTATGTAGAGAGAGAAAGCAAGATGGAGAAGACACAAGTTTGACAAGCACAATTGGCCCACTCCTTACGTTCAGCAGATGAACAGTTTGACCTTACAAGGCCTTACCACTCTGTTCTGTTCTGTTCGCTTCTTAACTCTAATATTGTGTGATGTAACGACTTGAAAAAAAAAAAGGTTATACAACGGTTTGATTGAACATTTTTACTTTACTTACATTTTAGATTTAAAGTTTGAGTTAAAAGCACAGCAGTGCTCTCAGATTTAACAAAACGTGAAAAAAAAAAAAAAAAAAAGGTCAGCTTTCAAAGGGCTGGCTCAGCTTGAGAGACTGTTTCTCAGCAGGTTTCCTGCTCAGCAGTGGCCAAAGGAGAGAAGAAATAAAATAAGTGTATTTACAGAGAGCGAGAAAGGAAGGAATCTAAATTAGCAGAAGAGAATTACAGAAGAGAGTAGAGTCTGTAAATCAAAGATTAGCAGAGATGGTAAAGTGAGGATCAGGATTTCATAGTTAATTAGATGTGTTCCCATCAGATGTTATTAATAGTGCATATTCATGTATCTTACAAAAATATGACTTTAATAAAAGTATATACTCATATGAGTTTATAGGTTGATGTTCAATTTGCTGTGCATGGGTTATAAAAGTGGAATTGCTATTTTGATTGAAGTTGCGCAGGCTCAAAGAAGAATACATTTCCCACGGGATGAGATGAACCATGTTCTGCCTGAGCTAATGACTGAACTGAACAGAGAAGGATGTGTACAAATACTACATCATGAATTCACTTCTTGCTGCATTAGGTTAAGTACCAAATTAAGAAGAGAAAAAAAAACATAAATGCCATATTCTCATTGAAATAATGACACTTCGAAGGCTTTCAGCTTCCTAAAGTTTGTTAGTATTACTCGCACTTCATCTGCTCTTATATGTAAGTAAGCTAAATGTATTGTTATAGCATATTCCAGACACAAAGGCAATTTGAAGTCCTTTAGTTCACATTTTTATGTATTTTAATACATCCCAAACACTGGGGATGAGTACTGTAGATGGGATGTGCCTTGCCAAGACCTTGATAATAATGATTTCAAGACAAATGTATTAGTCAAAGGACACGGATTGAGGAGACTATAAAGAACTGCAGTGACAGAAATTATGACAACTCTGCTCCTATGGAACAAAACAATGAAACAATAAATTCATCAAACAGCCCAGTCATCCGTTGCAGATGCAGTGGCATTATGACCTCACAAAAAAACAAAAAAAATATGGAATGAGATTGCGGAGCGAGTGAAAAGTGTTACATTCTACCAGACAAAGTTTAAGAAAGTGGCTTGATTAAAACTTTTACCAAAAACTACGACAAGCCTTCCAAAAACAACGTCAACACCACAGGAGGAGTTCACCGGCGCACTACCCCGAACTGACGAGTGCATCGGAGCCAGCGCTGGGGATTTGTCATTCTTTGGCATCGTTCCAGACAGGAGCAGTGACATCACACCCAGCACCGACACTGCTCATTGGAGGACATGTTGTGTGTTGAATGGTAGGCGACTGTGTGCGGTATTGCATTTTTTAATCCCTCGGTGCAACACAGTTAGCCAAATACTTAAGACTGTATTAAGTTCCTATATTAAAAGGAAGGTTTCATACAACTGGTGCCTTAGTTTCAGATTATGTTGCTGTCGTTCCGATCAGTAATAATGACATTGTACTTACTAAGTAAACTGCACAGATCTGGGTATGAAGCCACATTGCTTAATTGGATGGGAAAGAAACATGAGCAGTCATACAATACACAAACTCCTCCTTCAAAAAAGTGTTTTAACAACCTGTCAGATTGTCTGACTAAACATTTCCTGCCTCATTGGACTTGTTGTAGCAATGTTATCCTGGTGGAGCAATGTTGCTGTCTTCCCACATCTCAGCACACATTTTGATAAGAATAATGCTGTCATGACTATGGAAATGATGGAAAAGCTACAAAAAATAAGGGCCAAGTTGTAAAAGAGTGTAAACTCTTGTGGAGTTAAAGTGTTCTGGATCAACAGTATTTGAGAAATGTGTGTAAAATGACCTTTGTCTTTGTACTGATGGTGAGCAGAGTTCACAATGTTCTGGTCAAGAGGACCAAGCAATGTCCTACAAAACCTGATTTATCCAGAGCTCTTTTGGTATAGATCTTTCTCCCACTCGCCCTTTTCAAATAGTGAGCAACTAAGCAATTTTTCCCAAATGCTAGAGGGGTAAATGGAGTGGGAGTCTTGTACTTGGTGTTGGATGACATATAACTGTGAATAACTGAATAACACCAATGTAGCAGGAAGAAAATGTAATGCTCATAAATTGTATACCCAAAGTTTCTAATGGTCAGTATTCAGCCTTTATCACAGCCACTGTGTGTACATGTGTAAATATGTACGCATACCTCCGGTCTTCTGTAATTCCAGCGAAGTTACCCGATGCCAGGAGTCTTCTGGCTCTAGTTCATCACAGTGGGGAGCAGCACTGCAACGTTGATCTGAGGAATCTGTAAAAAAGAAAAAAATAAGAAATTACTGTTTCAAGTGTGTATTTTGAAACATTGCTTGGGGTTTCATATGTTTTCAACCTTTTAGAGGTGTTAACCAGGTCAACCGTTTATATTTCTTCTTAGCATTTACAACTTGTGGAGTAACTTGGAGTTCAAATGAATGAATGAATTTGTAGATGATTACTGATAAAATGAAAATCAACCAATGAAATGAGCTCCTGAGCAAGACACTTAACCCTGAGCTGTTCCAGAGGACTGTCCCTGTAGTTAGTTACTGTAAGTCGCTCTGGATAAGAGCATCTGATAAATTACCTGTAATGTAATGTAATGTTGAATAGACTAAAACAAATGATTCCACTTGTTTGTACCTGTACAAAGATGCTGTATCGCCCAATAACATGTATCCAGGTGTGTAGCATCAACTGTTGCTGTAGTTCATGTCAATCATGAATAATTAGGGCGGCTATATTATTTATTGTGCAGTCAAAAAAAAGAGTTATTGTCTATAGCTTTGCTAGTTAGCTTTAGAGGTGGTAGCACCAAATAATATGGATGTGTAGGATAGAACAATTCTATTGATTGGGACAGCCTTAAAGTAGTCACTAGAGTAAATACTATGGGGTCATTCAAATCAGGGGGTCCATCCTCTTGGGATTAGTTTACAATATGCTCAGCAAAATCTATGACAATCTGCTAACGGGAATATGATATATCTTGTGTGTAATAGACAATGGGACTGGATCGAGGCGCTAAGGGTGAAACTCACAGAGCTTCCAAATTAGAAAGGCTTCCTCCGCTGGAAAGAATGAATATGCCTAACTTCATGGCATGCTCATCAGATTGTTGATGTATTACAGTATGTACGCACGTACATGTAGACCTGACATGCTTCTTTCCCGAAATGCGACCGCACTCTGATTTTGGAGAAATGATGAGCTCCGTTTTCCAGAACTGCTGGTGCTCTATGCACCAGCGCAGACAATGAGCAGCCTGTTTCTCTTCTGGGATGAGAAGAGAAACAGGCTGAGCTGCAACAAGGGAGAGATGCTCACATTATATTTAGTAGGTATAGGTCGTTGTATATCAGTCTGAAGAGGCTTTTAAAGCAATTATTTATTTTAAAAAAAGGAAATATTTTTCTTGTGAAAAAAGGTTCTATTAAAAGTTGTTTCATAGATTTGTATTATTGAGTTCAGTATCAGTTTTCTTTTCTTTTTTAATAATGAAGATGTCTTCGCTGGTAACAGCGTATACTGATGTATACATTTCTTTTGCTGCAATAATGGTATTGTTTATTCGTTAAAAGGTATTTCAATTTTTTATCAAAGAAATTTGCAGATACCCTGTCTAGTCCAGACCAAATACTGCGATCATAATACTTGTCTGTCACTGCTTTTATTAGCCTTTGGGTCTATAATGCACTGCCCTATCTTATTGTTGTGGCTGCTTTTGTGAATGTGTACTTTTTGAAACATATAATATATCCCTGAGTTTCTTGCTGTCATTTGTTGCAGTCTTTTAAAAAGTTGTATTTATTTGGCATTAATAAGGTATAGTAAGTACATTGCCAGAGAGCATGATAATTATTGAAATTGAAGTTTAAAATGAATAAACAAGATGTGCATTAATTGCTGGTTATTTATGGTGAAAAATGGTTATTTTGTATTAAGTTTATGTGAGCTTCTAATTGGCTTATTGTGTGAATGAAATGCACCACCTTTAATTTGTGATCATATTTGCTTTCTAACCACACACAGCAGTTCAAATTCTGCAATTTAACCAGTGAGGTTTTTAAACCTCACCTCATTTTTAAAGGAAGCTGTTGCATCATTAACCTGTGTTAACATGCAGCGACGTGTCTACTGGAGGATTATGAATATCATTGGTTCAGTTACTGATGAATTCAAGGAGGCAGCTCCAGAAACAACAGGAACACTCATTGTCTATGAACAAAATGCACATCTTATGTTATCCAGTGTGATATTAAGTCTTACAAAGGTTTTGATTTCAAAAAATTTTCAACACTTTATCATTTGGCCAGTGAACTTGTTTCAGTGATATCGAGAACCTTATAATGAAGCAGAATGAGGTCAATGAGCTCTCAAGGCGACTAGAGGATGGGAATATCCCTCTTAGACTATTATATCTTATTGATAAATAAATTGATTTATGAATGTAGAAAAACCCTTCCCTGTGCTGGAATGACTCACAATACAACCTGCAGTTTGCAACTCGTAACGAGTCACAACTGACTTAAGCGAAACAGTAACAACACATTGTTTTCATGCTTCACACACTTTCACTTACTTTTTAAAGCTTTATTTTTCATTTCAGTACACCCATTTCAATATGACATTTGATATCAAAGCTCTGAGGCATCTGTGGGGAGTTTCTACAGAAGCTCCATGTCTAGTCTTGTATCCGTTCCAGAGAATTATGTGATCAATGAGAAGGGAGGCCTTGTATTGCGAGGAATCATGTAATGTTTTGGTTCCCATGCAATCGTATAAGCCCTTTAACTTGTTTAACTTTTTGAGTTTGGATCTTTCTAACGTGTATCACTGTTCTACTTCTATTGTTTAATTGTGTAAATTGTACAGTCCTTTCCCCCAAAACTTGGGTAACCTCGGGCACTTTCCATTTTTAGTGGCTTGGCTGCAAAGCTCCTACATCTATGCTATACATTCAAACTACAATCACATTTTGAATAAGGTATTAAGATGTGCCTGGGGGATATCTAACAGCAACACATTGCTATTGGGCGATTCTGCAAAACCCTTGATTACATCCAACCAATGTTTTCTATATATTTTGTTCCGCTTTCTACAGTATTTGGGCATGGCGACCATGTCACAGTTATGGTCAGGCATCATAAGGCTTGGTTAAGGTTGTGGGAAAACCGTGGTCACAAAAGAAGCATTAATCAAAAACATTAATTGCAGGTCTGTGATGATCCGCAAACTCTGAGCTACTTCATGAAAGTGAGACATGTTACATGGCCATCCACCTCCCAGACCTCCAGCTCGCTACATACATGAAATACTTCTTCTGCACTGGCACAGAAAGTTTGCATGGAACGTAAGTCATGAGGTGCGGAATCGCCCAATGTAGATGTCATTTGCAGGGATACTGGCCTTGAATAGTCATAGTCATGAGATGGTGTACCCCATTACGCCTGACCTTTCCTTCAGGGCCACTATCCAGCTAAATGTTCTATGTGTACAGAGATTGACTTAACTCATGGTCCCCACATGCATTTCTCCAATGAGATAACACCCATTTGAATCCATGCTATTTTGCTATAGCACCACCTTCGGGACACATGATGTGGATCTTTAATAACAGCATTTCATTTATTTGCATAAGATGTGTTGTTTGAAGTTGTAACAAGGAGCAGACTTCACTCCATTCCACGGGACTCTATTTGCCCGTCATTGGGTTGCTATAAAAGACACCCTACCTCACTCCCCTCAACTGTGAAAATGTGTCAATCTGAATCTTCTGGATTTAATTTCATGCTTTCCATCTGATACAACAAAACATGTAGACATTTTCCTTATTTACAATTCTAAGAAACAGAAGGCAATAAAGGAAGATAATCCAGAACAAAAATATGTTATAGTCATTTTAGTATGCACGTGCTCCGCGTTCTGCTCTAAATTGGTTGAACTGTATGTAATAAAGGAGGCTTGTAGGAGCTTTGGATCAAAAATCACATTTCTCCAACACTGCTGATTCCAGCAGAGAAAACACTTCACAGGCAGTGAAACACTTCATTTTTTGTGAAGTGTTTATAGTAGAGTGGATCTGTTGTACTTCACAACACATTAGTGAATGATGTGGTTACACTGATTATTCCAGGACCGACTGGGTACAGTTGATACTATTCATGTATATGTGTGTTAAAGGTCTATAAATACACTTACTGTAGGTACCAGGGGCTTGTACAGTGTGCTATATGGGTGTGTATACCTATACATGTGCATGCATTACCTTCGGGCCCCAGCTTGTTATTTAGAATTAAGATTTAGAATTAGAATCATTGCTGATAATAAGGTATAAATTATACCATTAATACGGTTATATTTTATAATGTAAAAGCACTTATACTAAAACATGTATATGAGCAGCCCACCAGGTCAAACTTTTCTACCCTGTTCCTCAGAATTGCATTTATGTATTATTCAATTGTTTGAGCAAATTCATTTCTGGATTGTATGGGTGTAAAAAGCATAGGACGTTCACACCAGAGCCCTGGGTCCCACTTTGTTTTTTTGGCTTAGGCTAATTTGGTTAAGGTTAGGGAGAGATTGTGTTTGTGGTTTTACTTACAATCAGATAAAGAGTGAAAACAATAAAACAATGAAACAATAAATGTGATCTGGTATTTACAGAAATACAGTATTGTCTGCTTTAGCTGGATTTGTCAGGTCAAATGTCAGGACAGGTCAGGACAGGACAGGCAAACAACTTTTAAAACTCCATCAACACTCAAAATAATGTAATCTGTATAAGGCATACATTTCTTGATACATATAGATATCTACATCCTGTTTAACTTTAAAATGCATTTCGAATGTTTATTATTGGTGACTGGAGCCCACAGATGCTACAACACATTTCCCTCAATTTCTGATTCAACTACATCATATTTGTGTGAACCAAATCGCCCAGCGTAACTTTGTATTTATTTGCGTCTTTGCATTGACTTTGTATGTAAGCGTGCCGCGCTACAAATGTGCTTCTCCTTTGGTGTGAACACAGCATTGTTTTTTGAGATGCAAATGCATTTTAAACATGCCATTCTATCTCATTGGTTTGAGACACTTTGCTGTTACGCCCATGTGTTAATAAAAGTTCTCATTTTTACTTTCTGGAGTATGTGCAGAAACATGCATAAACACACACATGGCTCAGTGGTCTAAGTATGTAATTGAAGGTGACACAAATATGGGCGACTGGCACATTAACAGCTTTTTACAGCTCCTTAATTAGTACCAGCTAATAGCATATACATAGATTAAAGAGATCACTTGTCTAGGGCATTATAATACATTAGCACACACACCAACAGCTGAACACACCAGGCTTTTATTTAAAAAAAGAAAAAAGGAAAGAAAAATTAAACACAAAACGAGAGAGAGCTGTCAGTCCAACCAGGAGAGCAACAATATCAGTGAGGCAGAAACACTCCAGATGTCACCTCTGTGTGTGTGTGTGTGTGTGTGTGTGTGTGTGTGTGTGTATGTGTGTGTGTGTGTGTGTGTGTGTGTGTGTGTGTGTGTGTGTGTGTCTGTGTGTGTGTGTGTTTGTGTGTTTTGGAGAGGACAGAGAGGAGATCTTGTTTGGCCTCCTTTGCCCTCAAATGCTAAAAATGCTCATTTGGGATCCCATCTACCACACACACACACACA
>CALSCE010003134.1:1488653-1503507 GCA_943593645.1 Bovichtus variegatus
TGTGTGTGTGTGTGTGTGTGTGTGTGTGTGTGTGTGTGTGTGTGTGTCTCCCTCCCATATAACGCCCATATAGTGTCATCGCTGACACTCACATCAGAACTTTGAATGCACAAACCCAAATGTTCACAGTCTCTCTGCACTGTCTGTAAACCTGCCACTCCCTGAAGGACCAGTTAAACTATCAATCTGCATTTTATAGTTTTTTGCTTATTATTCATTTTTATTGTTGTTATTGATTTTAATTATTATTATCATTATCATTATCATTATTTTTTGTGGAGTTTGACGTGAGCATTTGAACTAAAAAGGATCTATTTTGGTACTTGGGATAGTTTGAAGTGAGGTTGTATGAGCTACTCACAGTCCGTGTATCACCTACAGTAGAAGTACCAGCAGGAGGCTAAACAATGCACTGCTGTGGACATCTTTTAGACACCTAATAAAATTGATACAAGTTTAAACTATATATATCTATAAACTATATAACTTTAGAATATTTTCATTGCCGTTAGATTACTTTATTATGACAAGGCCATAGATAACTGAAGCCGTTATCTATGCTCTCTTCACACACACACACACACACCAGAATCCATTGACCACATCAGTCATTTTAGCTGACACAACACGGGGGTTGCTGGTCTGCTGCAGCCTCATCAGTTAGTTTGTCTGTGTTATTGTGCGACTCTGGTCAATCTGAACTAACAAAAGTCACACATTAAGAACCGCAAAAAACATTAACTATGTAAAACCCCCCTTCCTAACATCAAAACTACCCCTTTGACTTTTCAGCCCAAATAGACAAGAAGTCCGTCAGAGCTTTGCACAGGGCTGCAGCCACCATTGAGCACATAGTCATGCCCTATATTTTTTTTGTGGGAATATTATGTGGTTAAGTAATCAGAACAGCTATACTGAGCTTTACCTGTCAATTGTGACCGCTATGATTTCGGACACATTGGGGGGCCCCGACCCCCACTTTGGGAGCCACTGTGTTGTGAGTGTTAGTGTGTGTTAGTACTAATGACACTATTGCTTGTACTGTTTTTTGAGTGTGTTGAGACACCTCGTGGAGTTAAAATGGGTAAAAAAACAGTAACAGCAACCATGTAAGTAGGCCTAACCAAATTAAAACAACAGAAGTTTACATTAGAATTTTGAATTTCTAAACATGTCAATATGTGGCCTTTTGTGAGTTTTGTTTTTGGTATTGTTTGCCCCAAACTCCAGCTTCTCTGTCTTTATCAGCTCTCCTCTGAAGGAATGACCTGCTGTGTGCGTAGATGCATGTGTGTGTGTGTAAGTGTGCACGTAAGCATGCATGGGTCCTCTGTGTTGATGAGATATTCAATAAGCGCAAAACCATGAAATATCAATTATGCAAAAGTCTTGTTTGTATTTGTCCATCCAAAACTCATCCAAGACGCTGTGAGAATGCGGACAGAGAAGCATAATGATGCTGAGCGGATTAACGGGCACGATTACAATGGTTTGAAATGCCAAACAGAGCAGAGTCACACAGATATGAAAACCTGCATGTAGAGTTATCACAGCCCTCAGTGGCCTGCACCAACCTCACACTGTTCGTTTCCTAATTATTCTCTTGTAATTAACAACTGGCATTGTCCTCTAATAAACATGTGGGAATGTTTACTGTCTAGGCTTAAAAACTTTAACAAATGTGGATTATTGTTGTCATATTTATTTATTTTATTTATTAAAGCTGTATCATCAGTCATGTCAGGTTCAAAGAGCCCATAAAAAAGAGAGATTTTTAATGAAAGGAAAGTTTATTGGCCTGGGGTAATCAAAATAGAAAATGGTTAAAATGCTAGAAGAGAGTTGTCTGTTGCCATGGAGAAAAAAAAAAAATTTGTAGGAAAAGTGTAAAACAAGGAGGGTGATTGGACTTCCAGACAAACTTCTAACAATATAGGAATAATGACAATTTTGGAGTGGCTGCTTACTCTCATTCTCTCTCACACACCACACACATACACACACACACACACACAGACACACACACACACACACACACACACACACACATCCAGCCACTATCTTGTTCTACTGTCTGTCCCGAAGTGCTAATGGTTATTTTGAGCAACCCCTGCCCCCCGGTGTTGTTTCTGGGAGCGCTCGGGTCACTTTTGGAGGAGGTTTCAACTCTTTTTTTATCAGACCTGTCACCTCTTCACTCTTTAGTAGTTATCTCCCCTCTGCTTTTTTGTCTTTGACCCTTTCTCACACACTCGCACCATTTTCAAGTCTTCACACCCTCCCTCCCAAGCCATCTCTCTAAATATTATTTTCTTTTTTATTCTGATTATATTCAAAAGATTATTAATTACATTCAGAAAATAGTTTTTGGTTTATCAATTTTACTCAAATTTTATTTTATTTATATCGATCTTTAGAGCTGTTTCCTAAGTTGTTTTTTTTTGTATTAGTAAATGGTACAAAACCCACGTGGAATACATTCTTGTTATATCCATTCAGTATTGTTACTAATACCACTTTTACTATTATTAATACTTCCTATATTAGAGACATAATACTTGTTTTCCTTTTTATGTAATAATTATAATATTGTACACTGCAATTAACATTGTTATATTCTATGTGTTACATGTCAGTAATATTATTTGGCATACATTTTATATTGTAATTAATGCAATCACATTTCCAAAAAAATCCTTGAACTTCTCTAAAATTCAGCATTCAATCAGTTTTGTAAAGATTTAATAAAAAACATTTCGAATAGATACTGTATATTTTAAATGGTGGCAGAAGCTCTCTGTGGGGTGAACTTAGTCGTGTGAGCTCTCGAGTCAAACCAGCAGCAGATGTACAAAGTAGGACACGAGGACGGGATACCGGGAACAAGGTGACACTCAAAGTCTTGTGATTGCTAATATTAAACTTATGATGCAATAAGTAAGTGATTAATATGTACATCATTTAAATGCATAACACAAGCTTTCAGGGAAGTTTTTACAAATCCTTTAAAGTTCAGATCATGAAGAATCATCTATCCAAGACCACTTGCTGTTGTCTTCTTTTATATGTTGCTTGTGCTTTTAGCAAGCCATATCTCTCTTTCCCTGCCAACACCTGGAAATGGAACACACTCACTCCAATCCTCTAATTAACATGCAATGGAATCATTATCTCACCGCTCCAGCACAGACCAAACTGGCATTGGAAAAAGGATTTCCCATTCCAAAACATTTATGAGCCACCACATCAAGGTTACACTAATAATGTAGTGCTATGTTGCCATCCTGTGGAGTTCAGAGGAGGAAAAAACACACCCTCCTCCATCTGTTCATGCTGTACCGGATGACAACATGAATTTAGAGGATCTTGTCTCAGAGACACAGTATGCGTGTGTATACAAGGATACATATTACTCTGTGCACAGTTGACACAACTTTTGACACACATGTAGTAGAGGTTATCTAGTGAGCTTTAGAAAAGGCTTTCAGGATCCAAAAGTGTGATGGAATATTCTCAACACGCAGAATTCTTCACGTTTAATCAGTTCAACCAAACTATCAAAAGACATTCTCACTTATCTCTATACGTTCTCACTTATCTGACTGTACAGTTAGTGAAAGTTTTGCATGCTGATATTTTGAAATATCAATGCCACTCCATTACAATAAATAAGACGGTGAACAGTATTTTGTCTCATGGTGTTCAAAGTCCTGTTTACAATGGATAATCCAGAGCTCTCTGTTGGCAGTTTTTTATTGCAACTACTTCATGCTGATGGAATAGTCTCTGTTAACAACAACATCTGTGGCTAGAGAAACCAGGACAGTGTATCTGGAAAGACACTTTGCTGTAGAATTTTCAAATGTAACGGAATTCCATTTACCTCCATTGCACTGTACCTTTAAGGCTAAAGAAAATAGGGAAATTAATTGGAAGGTACATAGACAAATCCATGGCAATGTAATGCATGGATGCACCTGTTACATTCAAATCCACAAGAAGTGCTGCAGTGTCATAGAATGTATCATGTTTTATCACCAAAATCAAACAATGTTACCATGATAACGGCGGCACATGCAGATACAGTGGACAGCAGTTCCCATGAACTTCACAATACTTTTGTTTTAATTTGTCGTCTTTTCGTCTTCATTACTGGAGCACCTGTAGCATATGACAACATTGGAGAAGGAAGTGCAGGGATTAGATAAAGTGCAGCGGACCTTGAGACGACCGCTGCCAACAGCATCTTCCAACCACACAGCAAGGGCAGCCGGACCACACACTCCGAGGGCTGAGTGACCGCCCAGGAGGAGAGCCGAGATGGGAGCTAAGCTAACCCAGCTCGGACTTAAGGCTGTTCCACTACTCAGCAGGCTCTTGATCGCGGGAAAATAAGATAGATGAAATAAGACTCAGGAGATAAGAGACTGTTGTGCACACATCTTTACAGAGACTGGCTCCGTCGTGGCATCTTGAATAAAGGTGTTGCACTCAGTACAAGAGGAGGCGGAATCTGTGTTACATACAGTAAATGATGCTCAAACATCAACGTTGATGGACAATTTTTCCCTCATGTCAAATAGAATTCTAACTGACCAGAGAATTCACTAGTGTTGTCTTTGCTGCTCTTTACATTCCTCATGATACAAATTCAAAACATGGACTTAAATAATTACTATTTTCGTTTTGATGTGTCTTGTTTTTCTTGTGTAGCATAAATGGACTACATCTGCATTTCATTGTGCAACCCTTTGTTGTATAATGACAATAGATGATCCTTTAATATTTGAATCCCATAGTTTAATCCTTTAGATCCTTCAGAAAAATGTAAAGGATCTTCCTCTAAAATTTGTTAGGGTAGTTCAGTCTAGACCAAAGTAGAATACCAACACTGCCTGACGGATTACCATCCCACAGTGGCTTAAATAGAGTGGTGCAGGGATGGAGTGTTTTTATAGGCCGACCCAGAAGTCAGCATCGCACTGTTTGCCTCAACAAAAAACCAATGGGATTTTTCCATTGACATTTTTTGATTATTGCAGAAAATTAGCTCTGTTGCAAACAAACATTTATGATATTTATGCAATTTGTTCAGCAGGATAATCTTGACAAATGAACACCACTTTTATGATTTTTGAAATGTAAATGCATCCGGCAGAGGTAAAAAGTTAACATTGGGCTATAAAAAAACTATATCAGGCTCACATGACTTCACGTCACCAACACTAAGCTAAAGGCGGATTCGTCTTTAGCGTGATGATGTTTAGTAGTCTAATTTAGCCACTTGTTAGCAACCACAATTTTTAAGACACATAAAAGTGTCAGAAATCCACCACTGGGTTATTTACTGATGTTTTTCATGACGTAGAACAAAACGTTAGTCCTCCTCACCTCTGTCAGAGAAAAATGATAGCCAATTATTGTAGTCTCATAAAATATACAAAAAATTAATTAGGAAATCTGTTTATATAATATTTATATTAACAACTATAAACAAAATGACCATATCAATAGCTAGTAAAGGTTGAAGGATTTCGAAATTCTTTGATAGAAGAAGTTGGCGATACTTACTCTTGTACAGCATTAAACAAACCAGCATGTATATTCCAAACAGCATTTATTAAGAAGATAATAAATGTCAGAACCCACAATATCTAATACTGAGCAATTAAAAGGGAATATGTACACACATGTGAGTGTGTGTGTATGTGGAAGAGAGTGAGAGAAAGAGCACATGTGCCTGTAGGCACACAACGAAAATAATGTGTGCGCAGTCCTGTGACCGTCTCAACATGCTCTGCGTACACGTGCACAAACGTGTGTAGAACAAAGGGGACATATGAAACGGGAGGTTCGTTTTTGTGAGATCATAACGTATATGATAATGGTGCCGGGTTAAGATGTTAACCCGGTTATGTTTGTGTGCATGTGACTTTGTCTGTGTGTACAATACTAACTCATTGTAACTAACACTAACACTAACCCTAACCACCTGGTGAAACAACCGAATGTTACCCATTAGCTCAATACAACAGATCACACAATACAGTTCAGTGAATGAAAACCAAATCAACACATGCATACATGTACAACAGTATAGCAGTTCTATGCTTTCTTAGCCGTGTGAAGTTAATGTATACTAAATAATATACTATGCCCAGTGGAGGTTCAGCTCATGAATACAAAAGCTACTTAGCTCTTAGCTTAGCTGGAGAATCCTTTGAGATGAAGGAAAGCTATGTGCTGTCTTTGTTGTGGCGGCGCACTGCCGGTCGAGTCGTTGTGTTATTGTGCTGACTATAGCTGTGCAGGACGGAAAAAAAACGGTTGTTCCTTTTGTTATCTTGCAGAATGCAGTTAGCTCCTTGATAACTACTTGTTGATCCTATTGATGCTATTGTATAGGCTAGCCGGCTGTGGAGAGCCGCTGCATGGACTAAACTTGGTTACTTTGGAAGGGCTTTCGCCTCCTCTGCCATTAAAAGGAGAAAGTCCAGTGATCAGAGAGCCAGCCAATGCTGTGCTTTCGAGGGTCCGTCAAGGGAGGAAAGAGAAAGAACACATGGCTGTGTTGTGGTTTTATCAGCTGAGTTTTCACACCTATATGCGAAAAGGTGACATCAGGTTGCAGGAAGTGAGGGAGGGTCTAGTCACAAAGGAATCACAGGAAATTGAGTCCACTAGCTCAATCGCCATACTGTGATGATTCCAACACTTATTTCAGGCTTCTAACCGAACACCCATTCAAAAATACCATTGACTTTGAGAGGAGGGAACTTGAAGTGCTAAAATGATAACTTACTTTAGGACTTTTTTAGGACACATTCCTGCACCACTCGATAAAAGATGATCAAGTGCCCTCACAGGCCCAGTCCTAGGATCAAAACCTCACAGAAAAATAATAAATGCTCACAAAGCTGATTCAGTGACTAATTAGTCATTGTGATTTAAATATGTACAAGTCTGGTATGTCGCGCAGTGCAGGACACACCTGCACCTGCAGTTCAGATTCTGAGCCACTGAGGATGCACTGTGTGACATCATTTACACCTGGCTAACTGTGCCGGAGATCCAATCACGATGTGAGCTACGCCACCTGTAGAAATGCTCTGGCAAATGGAACCACATTCTGATTGCATGTCACATACATTTACGCTTTCCATTAAATCATGATGTGTCATCTCTCACATCCAGATACAGAAGCCATGTATAAATGTGTTACTTCCATCCAAATACATGTCTTTCTAACTCTGACCTCTCTCTAACTCTTTGTCATACACATAGGTTAAAATAGGAAAACCCTCCATCACGTGTCTTTAATTGCACTTAAAGGTCACACTTCAAAATTAACTTTTTTTCCAGTGTAAATACATGTCCCCAATCAGATTTACTGCTCCATGTGAGCTGCTATGGGGCTTTGCTCAATGTAGCACCACTTCCAGCTAAGGGACCATCTTCTCCTACGGAATACCTAGTGAATCTTTCCTCACTGACTTGGTAACGTGGAAATGTTGCAGGCGATTGCCACCCTTGTACCCCCATGTTCCAAAAAAAGAACCTGCAACTAAAGTTCCCTCATGGATGGCAGATACAATATGATAAAGTGCCTTCTAGCGTGCCCTTACACTAGAGCAAATGTGATGCAGGGCGCTCTAGGGCAGTGGTTTTCAAACTTTTTTGTCACAAAACACACTTATGAAGATGAAATTGCCAAGGCACACTGTGTTTTTACTCAAAATATTGATGTATGCATTCTCATGAATATAAAATAAACTTTACTGTCTTAAAATGTATATAGAGGCTATATTGCATCTCAAATAGACAATTCACAATAAAAAATACTCAAAGAATTTTTTGATCATTAATGACAGTAACAAGTCTAAATTGGGTGTTGTTAGAAAATCATGTTTCCGGCAGGTAAAGTTTAGTCCGTTGGCATGGAATTAAAATAGCGAACACAATCTAGTATGTTGGAGACAAGGTTTTGAACCATAGTTCTAATTTAGATAGCCTACACATCATTTTAAATAGGCTACTATTTAGGGGTTTAGTTGTTTTTAGAGTTAGTATTTGTTAATAAAACATTTGACATAATTTAGAATTTGAAACTAATAGAGAAATAGGGCATTTACAGCAAAGGACAGCCCACCAGTATGCCGCGTCACACAGTTTGAGATTCACGGCTCTAGGGTGCCCTACATGCTTAAAAACTTTCTACGCTCTGGTGCCCCACTGCATGCTGCCGGTGCTCTTTTTATTTATTTTTCCGGGTCCATCCCTCTGACAGCCTTAGTCTGCCAGTGATTTTCATTCTCTGTGTGCGACAAACCATTTCACTTCGGACATCTCCCTTAACAAGGGTCAGTACAAAGCATGATCTATTTCAAAAGTGAAGCAGAGGAATAGATCTATACTGACTGTCCTTACTTTACTTCAGACTTAGAAGCTGTGAGTTTTGTAATTTTTTATGTTATTTTACTGTTTATTTGGCAGGTTAGGAAGTTGAACTCAGCATTAGCAAGTTGCACAGCTAATGTGGCTAGCTTCAATTGTAGGCCCACTCGCTGGAGAAATGTAATGCATTTTGTAAACAATAATTCCTTTACTTGGCAACGTAGTGTAAATTTGCTGAATGTTAGCATCCAGTTGCTTGCTGGAAAGCTGTAGTGGCCTTCAACAGTGTGTGTAAAGTTACACCAAGGCCAAAATACCCATTATGATTCACGGTTACACTTAGCGTTAATATAATACTAGTAGTGACAAACTATAGCATTTGTACAGCTGAGGCAAATTTGTGATTTGTGATATTGGTCTATAAATACAATTGCCTTGACTTGACTATGCATCTGCTCAACCTTTTCAATGATGCGGAGATGCTGAGCCATCACCAATGAGGACTTACACAGTGTGTAATCCTATGGTTCTGGATAAAGAACATGGTAGGTACAATTACTATAGAAAAAGTATAGCATAGTCACAGAAACATAGAATACCTCTTTTTGGTCATCAAAATAATGTACATAAAGATAGATCATGCCTCCTAGAATTACTATAAATACTAAAATAAACATATTAAAACATTATTTATTACTCAATTTATATTTCCATTTCATTGGCTATGGAGATTATTAAATATTAATATTGTGAGTTACTTATTTTGAATGAGGGCCAAGCCAATTGTATTCTTGTATTTGATTTCATGCATGTAGATGGGTAAAAAAAACAGGTCCATTCAACTTCCTGACTGTGAAAATGTAATCTTTTACTACAGGTAGTACATAATGACTGTAGGCAACGCAACTCATTTCTCTGTTACACAGGCTCACTCAATTACAGACTAGAAAGAGACAATATGAGTTATACTATATTCTCTGATGTATTTTAAAATGGTATCAAACTGATAATCTGCAGCTTTGAGAAACATGTCACAGCGTACATACGGCATAACTGTATGATAAGTAAAAATGTTTCAAGTGCTAAGATCCAAGATACTCTGTGAAACATGGATAGAGTATAGCCCTCGCAGTAGCTGCCTATACTTTAGTTACAGAGCAGTTTTTCAACTACATACTCAAGTTACTTTATAAGTTTCAGTGTTAGAATTTATTCTACATAAGTTGCTGAATTTTTACATTGACTTATGGTCACTTTTCTTTTTGAACAAAAAGTCAATCGTAGTCATTTCACCACATTCCTACTGTCTTCTATTACCTTAAATTTCAAACTATTTGAAAACATTCCCAGATAGCAGTATAGGCAGACATCGCATCCCCTCAAAAACAATTTTTGCTGATATAGTAGAAATGTAAAACAGTTTTGTCAACATCTTGAGCAAAGCCATCAAGTTTATCTGGCCATATTTTAGGGGTTGCAATGTCATTCAACCTGTCGATTGGTTGGTCCGCCATGTGGTCCAGACTGAAATACCTCAACAATATTGATGGATTACAATACATTTTTGTCAAGACATTAATGATCCTCAGAGGAGGACGCGCGACAATGAGGCCACAATTTACACCTGTACACAAGTAAAACTAATGCACAGACTGCCATGACATTTACTGAATGCCATTCATGTTTCCAGCAAGATGAAACCTTTCCATTGTGGACACTGTGTCCCGGTTTCTAGGCTACCTCCTTTGAGCTCTGTATTTCAAGACTGAACATGTCAGGATGGTTTGACAAGGCTGTGTGTTTCAAAGCCTTCTCCAAATATGGCCTTGTTTTTTTCTGAATTTGGAGGACACAACAGGTGTATTCTCCATTACATGCTACTGTAATGCATTCAGACAGTATTCATCTACTCAGAAAGTTTCAAAGTATAACATTGTTGGTCACTGGCCAATATATCACATGAAAAGATGCAAAAAAAGTGACAATTCAGGATAGAATTAATGGAAGCCAAGCATCAATTATACTGTTCGCAGCGGGGACAGGTTGTTCATATTGTCACACACAAACACACACATGCACACACACACACACACACATACACACACACACACACACACACAATGAAAGAAAAATGGAAGTTTGACTTTTTCTTGCAAAGTTATGCCTTTGTATTCTCATCAAACGTGTCCTCTTTCTTTGTAACTGCCTCTTGTTTTATACAAGAAAGAATAGTCTCCTAAAACCCATTCATCTGAAACACATAATTTCTCCTGATGTTAACACATTAATAGTACAGTATGTTGATGTAAAGGCCAGTATAATTTACCTGGGGACAATTTCACTTGCGTGTGACTTGGACTTCCGTTACCGTTTTCAACTGTTATACAATTAAAATGTTGTCCAAATAATGCTTTGTCAAAGGCCTAATTGCGTTTTTGCATTTGTGTGGTTCAGAGCCATGCTTTAACTGCACTTTAAATCCTGGCACCTTAGCGGCCCATTGTGTCTGTGGATCACACACTTGGCTTTGAATCAGCATCAAAGAGCGCAATCTCCTTCTCTAAAAGTCAAGCCGTTTCAAAGAGAACTGCTTCTCTACGTGCCATATGGAATGGTACTGGGTTTTCCACGGCTATGTTGGCAGGAAATATTGTCAAAGAAAGCAGGGTTCGCTTTAACAATGGCTTACCATGTGAGCCACATCAAAACCATATCTGTGTTTTCAATCATCTATGTGTTGCCAAGCTGGCACTTCAGGACAGCATTGTATGTCTATATATCAGAAAAGGTCCGCTTTTGTGACCTACATCAAAGCACTTCCACTTTTCTTCCCCAAATTCAAGGAGTTTTAATGACAACTTTCTTGGTTGTGTGGCGCAGTGCCACGTTGAGTCTCTATAATTACTAATAGCATATACAGAGTTCCAAGGCATGATTCTCTGCCAATCTCTCAGGCACCTCTCTGAGTACTGTGCTCCATATCACACAGGCTTCTCATTTCAGATTCACATCAAAGTCACCAATCCCTGCTTCTCCAAAAACACTGTGGTGGTAGTTTTGAATTAGCTACATGAAGACATTCATCAAAACATTTCAACCACTGAGCAGACATTTGAACCAGATCAAAAACAGCTCGGTGTTTGGTATCGCCCATCAAAAGCAAAGTGGTGCCCATCATGAGAGATGTATTACAGTTACACTCTCCCTCCTGAAATCAAACCTGTTCGTCTTTAATCCGATATGCAATCAATATGAACACAAAGCCATGTGCAGGCTGTGTGTGTGTGTGTGTGTGTGTGTGTGTTTAAACTGGTTTTAAATGTGGAGGAGAGCAATGGGCTGGTAGGAAGGAGTATTAGTGACGTGTCTAAGTTTTTTCCTCCTCTCCCTGACTGTCTTTCTTATTTTGTTTCTGAATATCCCTTTTTTCTCTTATTCCTACATCCAGTGCCCCAAACATTTTTTTCCCTTTTTTACTATTTTAGTGCACCATATTTGAATTTCATTGGAGCAAATAATATTCTCGTAGATGCATAACAACCACAGAATTGTTGAAAAGTAATCAGAAGAAAACATGGCAATGAAAACGTATTCAATGTGTGTGTGTGTGTGTGTGTGTGTGCGTGTGTGTGTGTGTGTGATGGAAAACAAGTACAAAACTTTCCACTGCGATATTGAACACAAGCTACATCTGTGTCCTCTCTTAATGGAATATTATCTGGACATGATAAGGCAACCAAAAGATCTAAGACTGCAGATATACAAGCCGTTGTTGTGATATATAGTACAGAAAAACAAAGCAGCGTTTGCAATTTTAACACCACTCTATGAAGAAGTCCCATGCAAGTCAAAACCAATGGGCCAAGTGCTTAAAAAAGTTTGAATCCCATTTAAATATTGTAATTAAAATAACAATAACAATTACTATAGTGAAGTTACAGAAATAGCAAACGCTTCTTCACAAGTGTTTCTAGTGTATTTATGTTGTTGAATAACTATTTTATAGGAACACCTTATTTTCAGTTGTGGGCAAACATTAAGTACATTGTCGTTGTACTGTAAAAACAAAAGAAATAGTGCAAACACCAAAGTCTAGTTGTCATTAGCTGTTTTTTCATTTAAATGTTAAGCTATTTGTTGACAACAACAAAGACAACAAAATAAACTGTGGTTGGTGTGCGCTTGTCATGTTTTTGGGTAAGTCTTCTGATGAAGGTGCAAAAGGTTAATGAAAAGAGAAATTAAAGAGAAATTAAAGTAATTAGATGAAATTAAGTAAAATAAAATAATGATTAATAAAAGAGAACCTGAAATGCAGGTAGTCTAGGAAGGTTATTGCATTTCAATATTGCTATTTTATGAAATATGTTATTTATTTATTTACTTAAATTAATTTGTTATTTTGTTACACTATCCTCAAATACCATTTCTTGCTTCTGCAATATGCTGCTGCTGAGTCCACATTACGCTACATTCATTAGGCTTTTGTCCAACGCAACTAACAAGTCGCAGTAAAATAAGTTCCAGTCAAAATCCATATACCAACATGTCATCAGACAATACATGTGAATCCATCTCAAACAAAGAGCTAAACAACAACTACACCAACAGAACAGAAATGAAGTGAAAGCAGGACACAATGACAATATTTTAATAAATGTATTTCCATTGTCCTTCATTTTGTTTCCTCACATTGCTGCTTAGTGAGATTGGTGACAGGTAAGTTAGTGTATGTCAACAATACAAACCAGCCTGTGGATGTTTAGAACATATGACATTATCAGCCATTTTCTCACATTAAGCATGAATCGTTTTTCCAGGAGGCGAGAACGTGCCTGACACGGACAATCTGCTGTCGTGAGCTGTGTGTGGAAGGGAAAATCCTTTCACACAGGTAGCACACAACAGGAGATGTGTCCACGTTATTACTTACAGCAAAGTTCCTGCGCACACACACACACACACATACACACACACACAAACACACACACACAGTGATTTATTCTACAAAACGAGTCTCATCTCCACCTTCTGCTAGTTTAGCTAGCTGGATCTCTTTTTTAAAAGTCTCAAGTTGAATAGCGAAAATTACATAATAAAAGGGAAAGAAATTAAACATTAAAACGATGAAATAACAGAAAAGAGTGATTCAATTTCAACATGAATCCATCCCTGAAAGACTGTGAGGCTGTAACATTGACAGTGGGTGCTTCCTCCTATAAATTTCCTTTATTAAAAAAATGTTCTGGTCATCCAAGAAAGCATTAATGTCATATCGAAGCCAGGTAAAAAAAATCTGATATTTCAACAAAGTAATAAAACAAGATTTTAAGGTTCTATGTAACAGTTTACATAAAAAAAAAACGTGTACCCTGGTCATATTCACAATCTAAAACTGTTACTTTAAAAGGGCTGACAACTTCCGAGAGACAGCCTCAGACTGGAACATTTACTGACAAAACTAATGTTAATAAAGAAATATATAATAATTATTATTATTATCATTATATATTATTATTATTATTAATAATACATTTTGGATTGCACACAAGTAATGTTGAAGATAATGATAATATTTGTATTAATGTTACTTCAGCACATGGAATAAGTCATAACCCCGTATTTATGTAGAGTGCTTGTATAATGTGGGTCCACAATTGAGTAAAAGTTTACACCAGAGACCAGCTTTAAAATAAAAATGATGCTTTCGAAATAAAAAAAAGCAGAAGTGACAGTGGAAGAAGTAGATGTTGGATAGAGGGTGCTTCACCTAATTAAAACCCCTTCCAATCTTACATTCTACTCTGCTAAAGCCTGCTTAGCCGGGGAGGATTTGAAAAGCATGCTAGTGTTTCTGAAGAAGCTTTTTCCGCTTACAGATAAAAGAGAATTTAAGGGTGGGGGTGTTGAAGAAAAAAAAAGGAAAAACTAGGTCACCATTTTTACTACGATCGCTCTTCTATCCCTCATTGTTGCTGAGCAGCTTTACACCCCCTGTTGTGACGTAAAAAAAACGGCAATTCCAGTTGGCCAAGAGCTGGGGGCGCCTTGCAGGTGTAGGGGATGCGGGTATTGGATGAGTCTGGCGGACAGGATGTCATTGGAGGGGAAGCAGGAAGAGGATAGGGGGTGTGGTTGCAGAGAGGAGTAAGGCAGGGGTGACGCTCCCCTCCCACTGAGTTGCTATGACACCCTGGGGAGAGTGTTGGGGGTAAAGGAGAGGGTGTGTACATATGTGTAACTGTGGAAGCAGGAATAGAATCTGGAAAAATGGGAATGCAGCTTGAATTGTGCTGACAGAAGAGACAAAGTGATTGGATGAGAGGGAAACAGAAAGAGAGGGGAAGTGATTGGAGAAAAAAAAGAAAAATGGGGCTTGAGTTGGCCAATCCCATTTTTGCCAGCAGCAGGAGGTGTGTGTGTGTGTGTGTGTGTGTGTGTGTGTGTGTGTGTGTGTGTG
>CALSCE010003134.1:1525453-1540432 GCA_943593645.1 Bovichtus variegatus
CACACACACACACACACACACACACACACACACACACACACACACACTCATGTATGCACACACAGGGCTGGGGCTGCATGTTGATCAGCCCTGCCTGCACCCCGGGTGTTAGTAGAACAGAATGCCCAAGAACACACTCGCCTGTTACAGCTAGTTTAAGTTTAAAGGTGTAATTCACCCAATGAAGAAAGAACCCACAGCTGCAGCACTGAGGTGCACCATCAGTATTCACTTTTAAAAGTTTCTTTCTAAAGGCTGTTTCTTCATGGACCACACCAGTGAGTTTACATGTTCAGCCCGTACACTACATCAACCGAGTTGCCTTGTTTTAGAGATTTATTTCTTTTCCGATCGAGGCATCCATTGTTTCATATTAATTTCCATACAATGTGATATGAACTGTTCACACACTAAATGTGCTTAATATGTGTAACCTTTTGCATTAAACATAATGACTGCGTTATTATTTTGTCAAATAAACATTGTTCTGGGGTAAAAAAAAAATAATTTCAGTCCTGGTTGATTTGGCGACACCTGTAGTTACTAGCAGTAACAGCGAGAGTGTTTTTCTACTACAAGTCCCAGAGTTCCATTTCAAATGACATGAGTATCAAACATGCTTGAGTTTGTGCCATATTGATGCCTGCGCACTTTCAGCCGAATGGTTGAAACATAAGTCAAAATTGCAAAAAGCGCTTCACTGTGAGTTATACCCTCAAATATAGCTAACCTCAAATATAACTATAAACACATTTTTCCTCTTTATTCAATATTTATTATTTTAATGTCTACATTGGAAAGCTTATAACCAGTTTTCTCTGCCTTTATAATGATTAAAAATAAATGGCAGAAACCTTGATGAGCTACTGTGTCAGAACAGAACAGAAGTAGAGCAGCATGCGTGTGCACAGAGCAACCAAACAAAGCACAACCTATCACATCGTTTCAATAAATAAGAGAGAAAACGTGTGTCTTCTGCATCACGTACAGCGCGTGTGTGCATACTTTTCTGAATAATCCTTTGTGTTAGGTCATTTGAATGGTACATAGGATTAATACAACGGCTGAACTTTGATACATTTAAACTCTAAAGGGTTATAATTGTTCAGCATTAAGTAGGATTAATGCACCAAAATTAAAAAAATGAAGTTTGTACAATTTTGAGCTCATGTACTATGACTCACATGTACTTTGCAGTACCATTTATAACACGTTTTCTTACCTTTCAGTCAGCCGTTTTCTGTATTTGTTTCACAACAACAGAGACTGGAACTTGATGGAAATAAGTAATCATCTACAATTCATTTATTTTTTGCTTTTTCTGATGTATTCTGATGTCATAATTCACTGCGCATTTTACATTAATCTATATTTTCAGATAAAAAAATGATAATAACAGAAGTAAATGTTTGGTCCGGGTCAAGTTTGTCCGGCGCTGTGTTCGCTTGCTAGTGTATTGACTACTGTTTTTTTGCGGGGGTGGGTGTGTTTGGGAGGTGGTGAGCGTGCGACTGGATGCATGGGACTTTGATTGTGCTGTGCGAGTTGTGTGGGAGTTTGTGGACGGATTTTATGATGTTGTTTTGCTGTTGTTAAACGCAGCCACCATTTGCTTCGGTTCGTTTCGGCTTTTGGATTCTTTGTTTGCGGTGGAGGCATGCGGGAGGAACAGAGTTTTCCGTGGGAGTTTGGGAGGCACGGGGTGAGTGGTGGGTATACATGTGGTTGTTTTGTGGGTAAAAGTATTCCTTTAACTATGTTGTTTTTTGAGAGTTTGCTGTATATGTTTGATTTTTCTAACTTATATATATATTTTTTTTTATATACAGGTTCGAAATATAAAATCTAAATCTAAACATTAGCATGATAATGTTCACTGTATTTGACTACTTACCCTAAAACATTTCTTACAGTCTTTGTAAGTTGATGTCCATAATATATTAAAATGAAGAGACTGATAGCTGCCTGGAGCGTAAACACATGCACAATGTTTGTCTGTACTGTGAACAGTATGTGATTGACGGGCTGAACAAGCCAAAACACTGCTATGTTTCTAAAAGAACTATTGTTCTTACACTTTGTACACACTACTGCTTCTGAATGGGTTAGTAATGATGTTTTTCAAGCAGCAAACTGCTAGAAAAAAACTGAATAAAAGAAACACATCTCATGTTTTGTGTTATGTAATTCTCTAAACACTGAGACAAATGCGAAGGACCATTTACTGACATTCCCTGAAGGCAAAAAAGGGTTTGACAAGAAAACCACCTCTACTCCTTACATTAAAGCATCCAACACCACCAGCCCACGCCACTTTTATATATATATATATATATATAAATATATATATATATATATATTGTTTTTTTGTTTTTTTTATTCATCAATTGATTAGCCCCGATCGCCCCTATACTTAGGATCAGCTTGGGACTTCCATAGGAAGCGTGTTGCCCTATTGGAAAGAAGGAGGATTTTAAATAAAAATCTAAAAGAAGTGCAGTAACTGCTGCAACAGCCGATCACTGGCAATGATGTAGCATGTAGCAGGTCAGTCACAAAGAGTGTCGTATTTAAAATGTAATCATTACTTCTTCAATACACCAACTCCCTCCAACAAAGTGCTACCACATGTTTAAATAGATGTACATTGAAGTCAAGAAGTGAAAGCCAAAGCCTCATCTTTAGCAGACACAACAGTAGTAAGAGATGAAAAGGGACTGATCATGCTGGACGAGTGGGCAGCAGGAAACATGTACTGTCTGGAAGGTTGTAAGGCAGCTTATAGGCTAATTGTGAATACACATATAAAAGGAAATGTGTTTTTATAATATAGTTTTTTTTTTAACCAAGACCATAACTGTAAAGACCAACGAGCAACACAGTTCTGTAACTTGCTATCTTACTCTGATGACGCGTTGATGCTGTTTGGCCACTTGGTTAGGAGCAGGTAGAGAGAATGCACACACAATGAATGACATTAGGAGCAGCTTATATCATTCATAACTGTGGTGGTAATTCAAAAATTAATCACCTTCGAGTAAGAAATGAACAAATATAGAAGTTAGTTTGCTGTTATTTAATGAAGAGTTTGAATTGTTACAACAGAGTTAATCGTTTTCAATTGAAAGGACGGATAACCTGCACCAACGAGTGCTGCAAGAATCCGACCAGGACAGAAACACAAGTCTTTATACAGTAGAGTTGCATGGGCAGGACAGCAGGTAATACACATTTCTGTCTACCAAATGGGAACAAAGGCACAGAGACATCAGACGTGTTAATTACAACGGTTAACATCCGTCTGCTAATTTAGTGACAATGGTCAAGATGGTGCCTAACTGTCTGTCACATGCCAGCAGGCAGGGACATCAGACATGTGTATTACAAATGTGAGGAAACACACTGTAAGGCCAAGTAACAACTTTATAGAAACAAAATATAACTATAAGACTATATGATAAATTTCCACAACAATAACTATTTCTATTTCCCCTACAACCACACAGCCACCGCCAGCACCACCATGCATTTTGAAATGTTGTTACTCGAATATGATGAGCATATTTAACTAGCCTTTTTTCTTCTGGAGGTGAGGCCTGAACACATCTCCCAGAATCCCATGGACTGCATTCAACTAGTTTAGAACAAGAATACCGTGGTTACAGAGTCTCAGGTGAATCACAAAATGAAAAGTTCTGCCTCACGAGTCCACTCAATATGCACTTGGATATATCAAAGATGATGTCATCCCAAGTTTTCAGAATTGAGGTTTTGAAGACTGGGGTTACTGCTTGAAATCATCTCAACAGTTACAGATGAAATCCATCCCATCATCAGTGAACTGTGACTCAGAAGGGCAGGATATGTGTGGCAGGAAAACCAATCATGTATGAGATCTGCTGTGTATATTATCCCTAACCAAAAACACATCATGAAGAAGAAAGACATTCAACCATTGTAGCTTTTTTTAAGTTATTCCACCCTGCTGCTGTAAATCCTCACTAGACACCAACTGTGTCTTAATCCACAGCTGAAAATAGTCCCTACAAAAGCACTATTTTCTCTGGTTAGAGTTTGCCAAGAGCTACAGTGGCCAGATGCTTTAGGAATTTACTTTTCTTTTTTCAATAAAAATTATATTTGTTTGAGCCAGTGGGCCTGGAGATAAGTGCCATTGGCAGGTTAGGGAAGTCTAAAAGTATAGACAGACAAACAAAATCATTGTTGGTTTCGGTCTTTCCATCGAATTCATTGATAATAATTAGAAAACTATAGAATAAATGAACAAGATGCAAACAAAAGACAAAATAGAACCAGAACAGAGCGCAGGTAAAACTAGCGGAGTCATGAGATGGAGGGAAGGAGTTCAGCAGGGGAAAACAATCTTGAAGAGGTGGGCTTTAAGAGCTTGCTTAAACGATGGTAGGGTGTTTGACTGCCTGATGTGGTTCGGGAGGGCATTCCAGAGGGAGGGTGCAGCAAGTGAGAAGGCCCTGTCACCCTAGGTCCAGAGCCATAGAGGATGCTAATGCAGTAGTTGAGTCTGGAAGAGATGAAATGAGTGTTTCGGCAATGGTAAAGAACAAGGAAGGACTAAGGTGGGGAATGTTCTTGAGGCGGAAAAAGGCAGTTTTGGTGATGTGGTTGACATGGGGGAGGAACAAGAGGGTGGGGTCGAAGATGATTCCGAAGTTGGGTGGAATGGGTCGAAGCTGATTCCGAAGCTGGGTGGAATGGGTGACGTTGGAGCCGACGATGGTGAGTGAGAAGGACTGGGTGGAGCGGGTGAGGGTATTTGGACTGCTAATAATTATTTCTGATTTGTTGCAGTTGAGTTGCATCCATGTTTTGATATCATTAAGACAGGAGAGGATCGAGTGGGTGGTGGGTGTGATGGTCTTGGAGGAGAGGTAAAGTTGAGTGTCATCGGCATAGCAGTGGAAAATGGATGCCATGTTCACGTAGAATTTTTCCGAGGGGAACGATGTACAGGATAATGAGTAGGGGGCCGAGGACTGAGCCTGGGGGACATCGTGAGTGACTGGGGTTGAAGTCCATGGGGGTTTGTGTAGGAGCAGGCGGCCAGCTGTTTGTGAATTGTGTTAACAACATATTAAACGGCAGATGCACTTGATGAGACCAATTAAAACATGTAATATATCCAACCAGATATCATAAAATGATCATGTTATTTCCCCCAAACAATTGGTCCAGAGTAGAGGAATTGCGGAATCTAGAGTAAGGTTGAGAATGATGAAACAATGGAACTGGATAGAAATGGTGAGATTAGAGGAAGACATAAAAATGAAGCAATACTAAGAAAAAGAGAGCTGAAAGATAACTAAATTGGAAAAAATTAAATAGAAAATAGAAAATAAGAGAGAGAGAGATTTAGAAGAAAGAAAAACAGACAGATGGAAAGGAAAGAAAAAAGGAGAGAAACAACCGAGAGGAGAGAGATTTGGTTCATAGTCGTCACAGTAGCAGATCTCTTACTGGTCTTGCCATCTTGTAATTCAGACTCCTTTGTTCCTCTCCTTCTCTGACTCTCCTTATGGGTGACAGTCGGGTGTCTCTATTTGGTGCCAATTACAGATTGTTCGGCGTTGGCATGGCGCTGAGACTCAAGGCTGTGGAGTCTCCGGCCCCCACAGCTCCCAATTTACCCATCAAACACTCCCATCCACAATCCGACCACTTAGGAAAGTTACACGGCTCCTTAATAACTCCCTCATTGGTCGTTATTGCTGGAGGGACTAAAGTGAAAGAGCAACCTTTTGTTGGAGAGGGAAGCATGAATGAAAATGAACAATGATACTATTCAAATCCAGGCCCCTATGAAGAGAAATATATATTTTTTTATTATTCCCTTAGTACTCCAGACTAATTTTGAAAGGATTTTTCTTTAACTTTACAAGGGGTGGACACAATTAATCCCTAATGGAAAAAAGGACTTTGAATTAACTCAGTCACATATATGAAGTTGAATGACAATTAGCAGCCTTTGTAAGCAATGGAAGAGTTGGCAATCAGCAGTTTGATATGTGAGGTTTCAAAGCCACCTGAGGTGAGTATGTGCTCCAGAGAGGGCAAATTATATGGGCTCAAATTGATGCATTGATCACTCTGATTTAAATTTTGAAGGAGAACATTTGGAAAATCAAGACAGCACTTGCAAGGTTAGACAAACTGCATCTTCAAAGTGGAAGCGAAAGTAGAAATTCTGAATTTATTGAACTGACCTAGAAACCCAAATTCTTTCTAGAATCAATATATGTTTTCTATAAGGTTTTATGGTCTCAGTAGCTTATTTCACCTTATCTACTGTACATCTTAAAAGCGATGTGATTTTATCATCATTGAAATTCACAATTTCTGATTTTTGTTTGTAGAAAAATTAGAAAATTGGAGAGAACAACTTTCTTTCAGTCAATTAATTGTAATTTTCCTGGGGTCAGATATATGTGGGGAATGTGGGTAGTGGTGAACATTGCTATCTCTCAAAGTGTTTTTTGATGATGATACCACTGGTATTGACAGAATCATCCATTGTAGACTTAATTCCTAGGGATACTGGGCTGTAATGTGGTTGCAGATTGCTTATCCGGCCTCAACTCCACTCATTTTAGAACAATTTGGGATTTTCTGTCTGCAATGACTGACAAGAAACACCAAATCCATCCATCCATCCATCCTTATTGTAAACTACATATTCTTTTAGGATCATGGACGTATCCAAGCATCCACTGAGTGAGGGTAAATGCACTCGCTCGACCAAGTCCCCATGAACACTGATGGGCCCCCACCTGACATGCAGGTCTTCCCATACACAGCTGGCACAAACACTTTGATCATTTTAATAGTAATAACTTCCTGTTCTATCACAATTTGATCCATTTGATAAAGTAAACATTACAAAAGTTGTGAAGACCTGTATCAGTATATTTATTTTGATTCCATTTATTTGTGAGGGGAGACGGCAGCTCAACCAGAATTGCCCTAGGGATGGCAATATTGGTGGGTCAGTCCATCACTTTGGACACAACCATGTCCCCCTCATGGTGATCTTTGGAGAACCCCTGACTTTTCATCTAGCGCCTCATGAAGCCAAAATGTCAGTTTCTCCAATACTTTGATTAACGACCAAAAAAATGGCAAAACTAATGACAGTCCCACTATGGAAATAGGAATAGAATGGCATGGATTAGCTTCAGCTAGACTTTAGTGCTAATTATTATAACGTTAACACATGAGCATATTAGCACATTAACTTCAGCATGTGGCTCAAGTACATCCTCACAAAGCTGGTAGCAGACTCTTAAATTCATAGTCATAGTTTAAATTATTGTATTCAGTAACTTGTACATAAGACTAATACGCTCTTTTGAATATGTATGCTATGTATGCAATTTAAATGCTAAAATAAAGCATCAAATATTGTTGTTAAATGCTTTAACATCCCAAAAGATATGCTAAGGCTCAGCACTTTATGGTCTTACTCTGTCATGATTGCAGAATAGATACAGGCAAGATGTTAGTTGCTCCCACATACAGTATGAAGTATCTGTTAATGATGCTGGTTCACAGTTGGAGTCATTTTCATTCTTGGTTTGGGTCTATACGAGTGCTACTAGGCTTTAATGATGCCAGATTCAAGGATCATTAAAACATATTTTGACATTCAAGTGTAGACTAAAAACTAGAGGTGATCACTTCTTCTCACAGCCCATAGACTTTGGTTCAACCAAACAAAAGAGCTCAGGCTGCTTTTATTATGATCGTCTATTGTTTTGACATCTTTTTTGTTTCTTGCTGTGCATTTATATTTATTACCTTGCTTTTAGTTCAATTATTTGCCCATATAGGATGCAGCCTGAGTTACTGTTCACTCTTTTCTTCCAACCTACATGTTAAAGAAATTCTGTTTAGTTTTGTTTCCATTAGCCACTGCTATGTAAATATTGACAACGAGAGGATTACATAATTAGGAGCTCCTGTAACTCATTAACATTCTAATATTCCATGGCCTCTGTCCTGTCTAACATTTAACAATTGTTCAAACACATTAGTTAATGATTCAGTATACTACAATGACCTACGGAAATATTATGAGACATTGGATCATTTTCAGACTTCAGAAATCTTTTACAGATTAACAGAAGTGCCACTCATTGAATAATAAAAAAGTGCCACATGGACTTCATGCAGTGCCTGGTCTGAGAGTAAATGACAAACAAAAACTTAAAAAGGATTTGAAATAAGAGTGTAAATAGAAGAGAAGAATTGAACTACCATCGCCAAGGACATGGGAGGGTGTATCTGTGCGGGACTCAGCATGATACCTGCTTCTGTGAAGAAAGACGTTCAAGGATGCGGCAACATTAATAAATGATGCTGCACACACAAAAACAAACATTCACATGCACACCTAAAGCGCACCATAGCTTGGCATAGGGGTTAGAAAACAGTGGGAACCCTTCCTTAGAAAACACACAAACAGTTACTACAGTATGGAACCTTATCTGGGTTAAGTAACCTTTGGTTTTCATGGCCAAATCCTAGCATGCTTCATACCTAGACCAATGCTCAGACTAATAATCATAACTTAGTCTTTGGTTGTGGTGGGAAAGCAATCAGACAAGAAGAAATAATAGAAGAAAACACTAGATTATGGATGCTAATACCATTTCTCTTCTGTGTACCTTCCTTACACACTCACAATTACACACAGACATGCGCACACCAGTACGGCTCCCCTTGAGGGTCACACTGCAGGGGGTTTGTCCCAATTAGCACAGAGTCAAGGTGTGGAGGAGACATACTGAGCTAGCAGGTTATGGTAACTGGGAACACACTGAGCCAGTATGCTGACTAACTGCTAACTAGCCTACTTCACAGGCACAGCATGCCTTTTATCAAAAAAACATTTTCATCTACAGGCACTTTACAGCACAGGCTGGAGCAATAACACGACTTCTGACACATCTTCATGCCAAGGAGCCCAAATAGACAGGCTTTTAGCAAAGGACGCCAACATACATGAACAGCCAAGGTGATGTGCTAGTGGTCCCGAAGGTCAGCTGATGTTTACTGTCCTATGATACAACAGTCCAACATCCGCCATCTGTCCTATATTGTTGCTATATAAATGTGCAAGCATCACTGAGTAGAACCTGGGTCCCTATCATACACTGTATAAAATATGGATGTACACTTCCTAACGTCCCCCATCACTCAAAGCGGCCTTGCCCCTAATGATGCGTAACCTTAAGCCTATCATTAAAACAGGTGAGTTAAAAAAACATTCACCCCCGTAGAGTCATGAAGGCGGAATAAGCTATAGAGACCAAAACCGAGTTTTGTACCAGGGTGCAAACATACTCATTTCTACTGTAAAGTTGGGTATTTTAGCATGAGGTGCTATGGAGAATGACTTCCTTTTGTAGTCATCCTCAGAGCAAGACATGAGAGGCATGACATGTTCAATGTAAACTCTGGGCAAGCATGAGAAGTTCACGTTTGATAATAGAACTGTCAAATGATGACATGTAGTTTTTTTTCTAACAAGAAGTTCTGTCAATTCCACACATTCAAAATGGTCCTGGGGAAAAAGCATAAAATAGCATATATATCACTTGTGAGTATATAAATACAGTCAATATATATGACACTCTTATATGTCTAATATAAGTACCTTTTTTTTAATGCTTTTTTTTATCAACAAATCCCATGTAAAGACCAATAGGCTAACAATAATGGGTTGGTCCATCTCTCAATACTTTGTTACATCCCTACCCTGTGTGTGGTGCTCAGCTACAAACCCATTGGTCAGGTGAATCTTTTTAAACAGCTCACAGATATGTTGTTTAGGAGCCAAGTATGACAAGGAAAGTGAAATTCCATTAGTAACATGACTTAGACTGTGTGGTTGGTATATGTGCTATCGTTTTACTTTGTTACAAAGTTGGTGCCCTTTGAGTTGACTTGTACTTCTGATAGCCATTTTAATGTATTTTTGAGCTAATGCACCTGCTTCTTTGTAGTGCCAGTTATTATCAACCCCTATTTATGATCTTATGAATTTTAATAGTTGTATTAATATCAGTTATCATTAATGTTAATAACCAGACTTGCTCATACCAAACCCCAATAGTAATGAAGGAACATGTCACACATTGCAGTGGTGTGGCTAGTTAATGTGTTTGATGAACAACCATGGAGCTCCATATTCTGACTCTGAGATGCTATAAAAATCCAGTCCATTTTACAAAAATATTGTATAGATATTATAGTTGTACTCATCCTTGAAATCACTTTATTTGCCTAATGTATCTGTAAATGTCACAAATGTAACTTAAAGGTATTTGGTCAAAGAGCTATTATGAGTACAGTCACAGAACATAATGATGCTTTCCAGTCTCAGTCTCTCGCAGTATGTGTGTGATTGTTCAGGGGGGGTTGGTATTGTGTAGCCTGAAGAGGTTTCATTACCTGAGTCTGAAAGGGGGGGACTATTAACTGCAAGAGTCTGTTCCCCAGGGAAAGCTTTAACAGTTGCACCATACTGCTACACAAAACAGGATGTATGGAGTGCTGTGTGTGTGCGTGTGTGTGTGTGTGTGTGTGCGTGCGCTACATCAACAACACTTCAAAGCAAGCTGACGAAAAAAACCCAAATTGAATTCAAATGGGAAGAGGTACAGATTTAAGTAATCTTTGAAAATGCGTTTTCTTGGTGTAGAGTCTTTAGACCACGTCATGAGAAAACTAATCAGTGACGGTAAGAAGAAAAACATTCACTTTGAATGCATTTAGGAATGCAATAAAGTGCAATGAGGTCAGTGGCGGAAGGTATTCCTCCCAGTCCGCCACCTCCTTTTTCCCTCCTCCCGTCTCACTTTGTCAACTACTTTATAAAAACAATAGATGACATCCGCTCTTGATTTTCCAACTTACCGTCTGACACAGACTGTTCACCATCCATATCACCTCCCTCTACTCTTATCCCCCCCCCCCCCCCCCTCTCCAAATTGGCCTTTTCCTTTTCTCACCCATCTTGTCAACACTTCTTTAACAACTGGTTGCTTTCCAAACAATCTTAAAGAGGCAAGAGTGAACCCTCTCCTAAAGAAACCCACACTCAACCCTTGTGAAGTGAACAACTACAGACCTGTCTCTCTTCTTTCTTCTTCCATTTCTTTCCAAAACACTTGAACGAGCAGTCTTTAATCAACTCTTGTCTTACCTTCACCAGAACAACCTTCTTGATCTGCTCCAATCTGGTTTCAAGGCAGGCCACTCAACTGAGACTGCCCTCCTCGCTGTCACTGAGGAACTTCACGCTGCTAGATCAGCCTCCCTCTGCTCTGTTGTCATCCTTCTGGACCTCTCAGCTGCGTTCGACACAGTGAACCATCAGATCCTCCTTTACATCCTCCAAGAACTGTGAGTCTCAGGCTCTGCTCTCTCCCTGCTCAAATCCTACCTTAAGGACCACACATACAGGGTAACTTGGAGAGGGTCTCTGTCGGACCCTTGTCAAGTCACCACTGGGGTTCTTCAGGGCTCCGTCCTGGGTCCCCTCCCCTTTTCTCTGTACACAAATTCACATGGCTCTGTCATTCACTTTCATGGCTTCTCCTACCACAGCTACACAGATGACGCTAAAGTGATTCTATCTTTTCTCAGATCTGAATCCCAGGTGGAGGCACAATCTCGGCTTGTCTCAGTGGATGTCTGCACATCACTTGAAACTCAACCTCGACAAGACCGAACTGCTTTTCCTTCCGGGGAAGGAGTCTCTCATCCAAGACCTTACTATCAATATTGGCACCTCTGTTGTTTCCCCGACCCGGACTGCAAGGAATCTGGGTGTGACACCGGACGACAAACTGTCCTTCACTGCCAGCATCACTACTACAGCCCGCTGCTGCAGACTTTGGAATTTTCTGTCTGCAATGACTGACAAGAAAGACTAATGGAGGAACGAGCTCCCCAGTGATGTCAGGTCAGCAGAAAGTCATCGCACCTTCCGTCGCAGACTGAAAACCCACTTATTTCGACAGCACCTCGGCCAATAAAAAAAACAAAATAAAACATAATTCTTTGTATGTTGCAAATTGTTTGGCATATTTGTAGCTAATGGTTGAATTTTTATTTCTATTGTTTCTGTATGTTGCACTTACATTGGTTTGGCTTATTTGAAGCTATTGTTCTATACTTGTATGATTTCACCTATTTGAAGCACCTATGTACTTGCAAGATTCTTGCTGTTCGGCATTGTATCCTCAAGATAGTTTTCACTTATTGTAAGTGGCTTTGGACAAAAGTATCAGCTACATGAACTGTAATGTAATGTGTTGTGGAAAAGTATTCACAATGTTTACATAAATAAAAGTACCAATACGACACTGTAGAAATACTACATTAGAAGTAAAAGGCTAGCACTCAAAATATTACGTGAGTAGAAGTATTATCATTTAATTTCAAAATGATTCTTCATGCAGTAAAGGCTCCTAAATGTTTATTGTATATTATTAATAAAATTGGATGATTGATATTAATGTATTCATGTGTAAGCAGCATATTAATGTTGTAGATGCAGCTAGTTTTAACTAATTTTATTTACTGTAATCTTATTTGATAGGACGATTATATGTTTCGGATAAAAGTTTATTCTCTAAGTAACTAATAACTAAAGCTGTCAAGCAAATGTAGTTGAGTAAAACATATACAAAAGTAAAGTATAAGTACCTCAAAACTCCAAGTACATCACTTGAGTTAATGTACTGGTATTAAGTTACAGAATCTGAATGAGGTTATATGTTACTTCTGGATTGTGTATCATCTTACCTAAGGTACCTCGATATGAGACAGAAAAATTAACACTTACACTCAGTGTAAGGACAATTAGCTGATTATGTCCTAAAAGTCTCAATTTAAACCAACTGTAATACAATTAATTGAAATATTTTTACTAAAAAAAGACATTGATGTAAGTCACTTCAAATGCTTTTACATCATTTTTGGTTAATTCATCTACTGAAAAAGAAATACTATGAAACAACAAATTGATTAAATCATAAAACCGAAGAGTTACATGTATTTATCCTAAACTTTAGGTACAATTTCAAGTTTAAAAAATGTGAAAGATAAGGAAAAAAGAGACTATATATAAAGGATAAAGGCCAAACCAGCATGAATATAAAAAAAATACATGAAATGGTTGCATGGAATATAAAAGGGTTTATCTGGAGCTTTAACAACACAAACCTAAATAGGGTGTGGGAGGGTTATGAAAAGATAACATTGTTTTTGTTTTTGTTGAGTCAACACTTTTGTTTAGTCAACACAATCGCCATGAAGGTTCCTGGGGATTTTCATAGTGACTGTGCCACTATAAGACCAAAATGTCAACTTGACCAATAGTTAAGTCAATGACAAGGTATCTCTCAAACTATTAGCTCATTTTCCGTAAACACAGGATATTGGTGGTCCTCAGAATATGACTCCGGTTTTTTTTTTATCTTCAAGTAAAACCTTCTACTTTATTAAGAAAATGAATCCAATAAATGTAAAATCAAATAAAATGTACTAAGCACCTTCATAAGTGATGTTGATGATCTTGTGACCTTTCCACCTTGGCACAGAGTCTCTCTGTAAATTGACATTTGAGCTTCATAAGTAATACTGCTGCAGTTAAAAGGGTGGTCCTGTAATATTAGCATTATTACAGCACTTCAAGGTCGGACTTATTAAATAATTGTGTGGTAGTGTTAATGAGTTTTGTGGAAGATGTCTTTGTTTCAAAACATACAATAGTCTTTTTCTTAAGAGTTAAAAACTCCAGTAAGTATAGTATATTTGTATATTTGAAGTATAAAAAACGTTATTGTTAGAACCATGCTTGTCTCTATTAGGGTCATGCATCCAATAGGCAGCATTTACCAAAGTGTGATTGTGTAAATGTTTTTTTTGCAAAATAGCCAGATACCTGCATTTTGTCAAGCAACTGGGTTTGTGTTTTTTATAGAATAATAGTAATAGTAGTAATAATAAAAAACACTTTCATTAAATTATACAAGACTTCTTGTTAAAAGAAATAGAATAAAAAATATTTAAAAACTCAACAACACATTGTGCAAGTCCTTACAAAACTGTCACCTCTTGTTGTGGTTACAAATATTTTCATGACATAAATCTGTACAAACAAGCAAACTAGGAGGGCTACACGTTGCCTGGTTTTAACAAGCCCTCTTCACAATGTGCATCTGACAGAAGGTGTGTGTGTGTGTGTGTGTGTGTGTGTGTGTGTGAGTGTGTGTGTGTGTGTGTGTGTGTGTGTGTGTGTTCATTATACTATTTGCTGGGATGGTCATTACTTATTGATAGTGCTTCTGTTTAAAATGCAGCAGCACAGCGGTAGGTGGCACAGTACTGTCATAAACACACACACACACACACACACACACACACTCCATACACATACAAGAACACGTATATCTTCCGCGAGTTGGGTTAAAGAAAATCAGCAAAAGGCCATGATGTCAGCCTCACTGTTTCTCTCTAAGTCCCTCAAAGCAAAATTGTCATTTTTTTTGTTTCACAGAAATAATGCATGTATTACCCAAAATGTAATGTCTTCCCCCTAATGAATGCAAAAGAGTGGAAAAGAGGTAAAAACTTGTATTTCATTCGACTATCAATGTATATGCCATTAGTAACCATTAAATGGTTAGAGTGATGGAAAAGATAACCTATCTACAAACACATATTTGCAGCTGTTGTGTCCATGTTTAATGTTGACCATCCTTCCTAGTGTGTATCCAGATCCATCATGGTGTATTACCTGTATCTACATTACACTCTCTCCAGGTAAGCCTGTGATTTGTGCTGTAATCCTCTACTTGGCATGGTGGGCAGACAGGCTACCTGCCTGTGTGTGTGTGTGTGTGTGTGTGTGTGTGTGTGTGTGTGTGT
>CALSCE010003134.1:1550432-1568136 GCA_943593645.1 Bovichtus variegatus
AACCCCTCCACCACGGTAAGGTGATGGTTCTCGGAGGGGTTGTTTGAATGGTGTTTAATACAAAGCCTCTCAGTCAACCAGCTGTCAATCCTGCAACTGAAGACATGTCCATCCATTCTGACATGAATGGTCAAGAGATGCTGTTGAGCACAATACTTGTACTACTGTTGGTCAAGTATCAATGCAATTAGGTTTGGATCTTCATGATAGAGATGGGATTTTGACACTCTTGACAAATACTTTTGGCTGAAATGAGTCATCTGGGCGTTTCACTTTTCACAGTGCCCTTGACAAGAGGCTCTTTAATGAGGTCTACACAGTCTTGTTTTAGGGTCTATACTGAAGTGCCAAGGGGTAATCAACTCTTGCCCTTAAAAGTTTATTTTTCTTTTCGGGGGGTTGCTATGTTTTACAGAAAGAAGTCTAACATTTAATAATCACAGACATTCGCAAATTTCCTTTATCTTAGGCTTTTTATCGAGAGAAGCTACTCTGAGGGGCTATGGCATAAAAGTAATGATCTAATGATGATCCAAAGTTTGATTCAAACAACTATGGCAACTTCAACAAAAGATCTGACAACAAGTCAAAATACAGGCGAGCCTGGGGAATAGGGGTGAGAATTCCTGGTGTCACGATGCAATGCATTTCTTAAAATGGCTCAGGAGGTCCATTAATCGCAGGGTTGGCGGTTCAACCCCCAGCTCTTTCTGTCAGCATGTTGAAGCGCTCTTGAGAATGAAATAGTTATAAAATGTATAGGCTACTAAAGCTTATATTCTTTTCAAGTGATCTGAAGCACCATTAGTGTGTGTGAATGGATGAATAGAGTGAGTCAAAAGTTAAAGCACTTCGTCAGGAAAGGTTGAAAAGCGCAATATAAATGCAGTCAATTTACCACTTAAACAATAAATTAGTCAAATATACAGGCCAAATTGGATATATGAGCCAGTTATTGGGCTGGGTCTGCCGCATGGGTCTGGTGGCATCCAAACCAGTTGCTCAATACACCTAAACTGGCTTCTCTCAATGTCTGAGTTCTTCACCCTATCTCTGAGAGCCTGTTTACACCTGGCAATAACATAAATCTTGGGCGATCTGATCACAAGTGGACGACTCTAAACACAAGTGTAAATGACCACGAAGAGGCATATTAATCCAATCATTCAAACCTCTTCAGGGACGCATTTGACAGCATTTGACAATGCGTCCGTATGCGGCAAGGACAAGGACATAACAGGAAAATAAGTCATCAAAGCCGCAGCTTTTGTTTTGTTCCTCCTTTCTCTCATCTCCAGTTGGTTCTCAAATCGCTTTTTAAGTTAATAAAATAATAACACAGAGGCTCCATGGCCTGAACCAAGACCGCAAACTCTTTGTCTTAGCTCCCACATCGTCAATGGCAGCGGCAGGGAATTACAGCCTCACTTCTTCCGTTCTTATCTTTCTCAGTAAAAGCCCTAGATGCATACACTGCATCACTGCTTACCAAGAGGGAACTTAAATTCACTCAGAGCATTTCGCTAGGATGAAACTCAACAAAATAGCTTACACTGCCTTTGTACATGAAGTCTGAAAATTCAGAGTGACCAGTCCACCTTTAGCAATAAAGTTATGACTGAAGTGTACCTTACTGTGTACCTTACTGACCAACCACTGCCTGGAAATTCTACATTTTCTTGTGAAAGAAGAAGTTAGTCTATGTGTTATAGAGCCACAGCCAACAACCAACAGTTGGCTAAGCGGCCTTAACATTAATCTCTCACTGAAGCCATTACATATGAGCCCTAATGTTTGTTGCATTCCCAAAATAATTCACTTTATTCTTGCTTGCATGTAATGTATGAGTCATATAAACTTTGTCCCTTGGAGATTATAAAATCCAAAATGGGCTCTGATGCTTGACTATTTCTGGAATGTCTGAGTTGATTCAGAAATGTAAAAGATAAAAATTGCGATATTTTATAACTGTATTATCTATATATCACATTCTCGACTGACATTACAAAGACGTATCAGTAGAGTTTCTGATTTCGTACACACAAATACTAACCTGTACTTTTCATTGTTTTAAAATTGCTAATAAATACTTTGTCTACCTTGAGCACTATCATCCCATTTCTCGACAAATCCATTTGAATTAGTTCAGCATGTTTCTGTTTTAGCCTGTTTGATATCCCCGCTTATCCTCATTGGAAATATATATTTTTTTTATGAGAACATGGGGCTAATGGTTAAAATGATTAATTTCAGATTTTTTGCTTACATATGGCGCAAATCAGATGTGAAAAATGGCGTTGAAAACAAGGAACAAAAACTAATATTTTTGAGATATGTTTTGGTCCATGTTCAGGATGGATAGGAGTCTGATAGGAGTCTCATATCTAGCACTGTGACTTTATTATAAAAACACATACCATACAGCACTTTTTCCCTGTAATAATAAAAGAAGACATAATAGAAATGCCCTAACATGGTCTACAACTTCGTCCCATTGCCTCAACTGACGCTCCAGCACCACTCCCGGGTTCGAAGCCCGTACTCCAACAGCTGTCTTTGCCCTTCATGGTGAATAATCAGCAGCTGGTAGAAAACCCTCGCCAGGCAGAGATACTGCTGCCTTTGCCAACCTGAGCCAATTGTAGATGGTGATCTGATTGTACTCATACAGTAAGTTAAGCTTTTCACTAGAGCGCATTAATGTGTGTATGTTGTTGTACGTAATCGAAGTAATCGGGGGGAAAACAAACATACAAAGACGACTGATTCAAAACTACTGTAGTTGTCAAAGCTCACAGTTTAAAGATTATATGAAGATTGCAGACATACTAAACGTTGATTGTATGGCTCCATCAGTCTCTGGTTTCTGAAAAAGAGATGAATTTCTCCAGACTAAATTAGGTAATTACAATTATTACTTGATATTACTGTCAGCAACCATGGTAGTAATTTCCCCCTTTTGACTTTGTTATTAGTTTGTTTTTTTTCAGCAGTATTAGGTGATCTCATAATATTAATGCTTTCTAAGGAGAAACTATTTCTGTAAATGATTTGAGTGTCCGTTGTATTGCCTGACTGCAAATGAATCACACAGTTTAATTTTGTGCTGGTTGATTTGTGATGCAGACTTTCCCTCTTTCCTGCTGATCCGTGCATCGTGTTAGTGGTAGTGAGGTTGTGCTTAATTACTTTTTCAAGCAGCTGATGGGGATTAAGCTTAGTTTGGTCAATGGTGCAGTGCTTTATTCTGTTGCCCTTTCCGATGCCATATTGAACTTTTGAGCGCTGTTAGCATTGGATACTACCAATTAGCATTCAGGAGCAGTCCCATCATCTTACCTTCACCTGTAATTTGGTTTTGGTTGAAAAGCATCAGCAGTCAAGTCATATGGCAGATATTTTATTACGCTTGTCACTGCTTATAAAATCTGTCCAACAGGTTTTTTTTATATAATGCAAATATGTTATGTCAATAGGAAGTCTTTCTTAGAGTCCTTCTGAGAAGCGTGGCTGCTTTGTGAAATAACCAAGCCACTTTTGCCTGCCATCACTCAAATAAACCATTTCCTTGAACAGCAAATTGTGTCAAATCGAAAATTTCCAAAATCGGTATCGCTGCCGGTACTCAAACCTACACTCCATTAGGTGTCCTCGACATAAAACCTGAGGGCCAAATATCAACTTTGCACACAAGATTCTTAATGACGAATAGATAAGATTTAACGAAGACTTCCAAGAAGGTTCTTAAGCAAGCAACCTAAGATGGATGATCATCATAACGATCATCATCACCATTACAGAGTGAGTCTTTTACCATTTGTTTCATCTTTCTCCCAATTCTATTTCAGTTTAGTCAATGACTGATAGACAGAATGATAAATAAAAAAAGCATAAATAAATGGTGTGTGTGTGTGTGTGTGTGTGTGTGTGTGTGTGTGTGCATGTGTGTACGTACTGAACAGCTCCAGCCCTGCTGATGCAGCAACAGTTGGTTGAGTTGAGATATGACTGATCCTGCTAAAGACTCTAATTGCTCATTATTATAACACATATAAGGGGGCTTTGTTTGTTCTAGTGTGTGCACTTGCCGTTATGTTTATACCTCTTTTCTTTTTCATACACTGTTGCTTGCACTATATACCTATGTATGAGAGCTCACAGTGCACATATTGTCTGTGCAGCAGTGTGAGTACAGAGAGTTATTGCTGGTATAAATCAAGCCCTGTAATTGGTCAGGAGCTATAATCGCAGCAGGAGGTCCCGCCTCAGGCTGCTGCTAATTGGTCACCCGCCGTGAAGCGCAATGCACCATTGGTCCAAAGTAGTAGTCACTTAACACCAGAGCATCAACAAGTGTGAAGATTTGCATGTGTGTTTTTCTGTCTTTATTCCTTTATGTATGTATTCCGTGTAAGGACTCTGTAGGAGCAGAGTTGAGCCGTGTGCATGTATTTGTGTGTGTTCTTAACACAGGTTAATTAAAGGTTATTTATGGCACACTGGGTGTTGTGAATTATCCTTTGTTTCTTAGGTCTTCTTTCTTCTGCAGAGCTGAGACAGACAATGTGACATTTACCCTGTACTGAGCGAAAATTTACTGATTTGTGTGTGTGTGTGTGTGTGTGTGTGTATGTGTGTGTGTGTGTGTGCGTGCGTGCGTGTGTGTGTGCACATCTGACTGAATTCCCAGTTAAAACAAAATGATGAATATACTTTCTGAATGCCAAACTTGAAAGTGCTTTTCAAATGGTGTACCATTGGAAAAAAAACAATCAGGAATAATAATGCCACAGGTGTGACAGAAGTTACCATCTGTGGAACACCTGTAGTTGGCAAAACATCACTGATAAAATTGTGCAAATGCTTTTAGCATTGCTCATTTTTAGCCAATAAAGGAATAAAGGAATGTCCATAGATATCAAAATTGGTAGTTCTTGTAATCTGTATGAAGTTCCTGTAAGTAGTTTGAATGATTTTAAGTGTGATAGCTACAATAAGCAGTGTAGCATTGGCTGAGCAATGATGTCCATTTACAGATTACTGTTATTGTGGTTGTCAGAAATGTGTTTAGTCAGCAGTTCATTCTTGACCTTGAAAAAAGCAGAATAATCTCATCTCAAGGTTAAGGCTGTTCTAGACTTTTCCGTTAAGTCTAATTGAAACGATTGAAAGCTCTAGAACAGCTACCAAATGGACGTATTTATCATAATAATCAGTTAACGAAATGTCACAAATAGTGATAACTGCTCATCACAATTACCCTAAGCCTTATGAGTCTTCAGCTGTCAGTCCGAAACCAAATTATATTCATACTATAATGTTACAAAACAGAGATAAGTGAGAATGATTTGCATTTTTGCTTCACAAATGACTTAAATGATGAGAACTTAGATGGTTTATATCTCTTTGTCAAAAATGATGAGAATCAACCACAGAACATGGAGGACACTAAACAAGTGTGGTTTTATTTAGAAACTATAAGACAAAGGAATGGCCAGTGTGTAGATTGATAAATGCATTTGTACTTTTTGACATGATGGCATGAATTTTTGCATGTATATATATATATATTTATATATATATGCATATACATATATATATATATATATATATATATATTTATATATATATAAATATTTGTTTTTAGAATTGGATTGAACAGAAAATATATTTTTTATTTTTTAGATTAATTGGCCATACAATTAATTTCCATACAATTTCCATACATATTTTCCATACATTTGCAGGTCCAGTCCTCTACAATAGTTGGAGTCAGGTTTAGATAATAATATATTTGCAAGTGAACTGTTTTGTGATTTGGACACTAGGTACTAATGTCCTGCCTAAATGCACAAGCAGGGACAAAGACAAAACAAGGAAGACAGAAAGTGAAAAGTGTAATGAGGCATCCATAACAAGTTGAAAATAAGGTTTAATATAGGATACATCCCTTTTAAGAGAAACTACATTTAATCGGTTTCAACTCTGGGCTGATAAAGTTGCATGTGCCAGTGACTTATTTACTGCAATCTAATCAGTTAACAAAAGGCCATTTTCACCTTCCCACGGAGAAGCTAATAAAATCTAATCCATCATTTCGCTGCCTTCATTAAGCATTAATGAATGTTTAAACGGTGGTGTGTCTCGAGGCTCCAGTGTGTTTTTTTTTCTCAAGTGTATGATTGATCACACACACACACACACACACACACACACACACACACACACACAGATCAATCATACACTTGATAAAAAAAACACACTGGAGAAAGACATACGGAGAGTATGTGTTTGAATACCTATGGACAATTAAAAACAGGAAGTATATTGTGCGTGCTTCTTGTGTGTGTGTGTGTGTGTGTGTGTGTGTGCATGTGTGTGTGTGTGTGTATGTGTTTGTGTGTGTGTGTGCGTGTGTGTGTGTGTGGTGTTTAGCGCAGATCAATGCCTCCAGTCAATTAGTGATGTAATGATTTAATCAATGTGCTCTCCGTTAGGACCATCATTACTTCTCAGGCAGTTTATGATACCACCATGTGTGTGTGTTTGGGTGTGTCAACAGTCACTTGTGTAGACTGTGTATAGTAGGCGTGTGTCCAGAGATTATGACAAAGTGAGAGAAGCGTAGCGGATCAATGACATTGATCTAACCAGTGAAGGAAGAAAAACCCTGTGAGTGTATGTCCTGTAAATGTGTACTTGTGTTTAATTATTATTATAGTAATATTATACTCATATATATATATATATATATATATATATATAAAATATCAATCTAAAGTTATCCTAATTTTGAATCCTGCTCCTCAGCTCCGATTCTCTGCTGATTATTAATGGTTGTCTTCTTACTCAGAGTCAAGTAACAAAACCAAATTCAGCTTGAAGACCAGTCTAACATTATTTATTTGCGGGCATCAAGCTCACACTACAGTACACATGCGTGTACAGAATGTAATGGCAATCAATCCAGTAGTTGTTGAGATGTTTCAGTAAAATCCAAAATAATCCGCAGAAAGTGCACATTGTAATATCAACGAAAATGTAAAGTATTCCTTGAAATCTTTAAAATCGAGATTTGGAATGAAAAAACAGTGTCAATGATTTCATGTTTTAAGAACAATTTTAGATCCACAACTCCAATTTGTACAGTAAAGACCAACATATATTGGTCTCTTATTAATCAGGCACAACTTAACAACTCTATGAATTTCTCTCATTTTTAATATTTTATGTTTATGTAAGCACACGTAATAATTAGTTTCACAGGAAGAAAAGATCATTGGATTTTGATATAAAAATACGAAGAAATAAATAGTTTGTATATATTTCCCATATATTGTTAAATCGATGCACAATGTGATCGGAGGTTAAAAAGCCATTTTTCATTTCATCTGGTCATTACAAGTTGTTTGGGAAAGTGCGACAAAATCAAATAAAAAAATATAGCTGTTGTAATTGGGTTAACATTTATCATACTGGTGGATTATGAGGGCAAAACTTTGCCTCATATGGTTAAGCTTTACTTGATATCCAAGCAGTTCATTCTGAGGCAATGGTCGAGGTGATGGTCGAAGCAGCATCATCTGCTTCTCATGCTGAATAAAACTAAAAGGTAACAATACATTTACAGACTATGGTAGTAATGCTTTTATGCTCCATTATCCCTGCACTGCATTCACATTGCTTGTTCTAAAACCACAACGCATATATGTCTCATATGCTACGGTATGTAACTGTAGGAGAAAAAGACAGGGTTATCTGCTGCTTTGTCCTGTGTATGATTAGCATAAAAAAACGTTAATCTTCTTTCACTGATTATCCTGACAAAGCTATTGTCTCAATATACAATAGATGATTGGCTCACACATCAATGTGAGTGCTTTAGTAAATAATACTAAATGTCTACCGAACTAGAAAAAAACATGGCAGCTGTTTCAGATTGCAAAGGTTCAACAGAGAGATTTTGAGCATGAGTGTTTCTGTTATAAGCCTTGTGGGAGAAGTTAGGTATGAAGGAATGAGCCTCTTTTAGAAATGTGCAACTAAAAGGAAAGCACCCAGTGCTGCTCTGAAAGGTTTTGTTCAAATGAGGTAACACGACACATGTAGGGGCAGGGATTTGGGTCGTCATTTGTTTCACTAGGCACATACCACCTAAAAGAGTTCACAGTAGCCTGTTAGAGGTTAAAGAAGCTGCCTTGTGCCTGAAGGCTCTCCGGTTCTAATTCCTCAACTAAATTGGATAACATGGGTCGTGAAAGTGGATTAGAAAGCTTGCTGTTTCATTGAGCAAGTTTCTCCAAAGAAAGTACGTTGTTGGGATTAGGTATGAGCACGTCTGGTTAGTAACAAATATTAATGGTGGTTAAGATCAATAAAACTATTAATATTAGGCACTACAATGATGTAAGTGTACTAGCTCAAAAGGCAGTAAAATCAGTAGGAATAAGTAATGATCAAAAAAAAAGAATTACATTATTTAGTATGATTTACATTAAATAACCTCAATGGGGCACCGCCTTTGTATCAAAGTAAATAAAAGTAAAAAAAGTTAATATACGTAGTTTAATAAAACATTCTCATAAAATATACTAGACTACGAATTGGGAACTCTGATTAATAAATAAATATTAACTATAAACAAAATTGACATATTCATAGGTAGTAAAGGGATTTCGTAAATTCTGTCACAATAGAGTTATACAGAGTTATATATCGCAAACCAGCATGTATATTTCAAAAAGTATTTATTAATAAGATAATATATGTAAAACACACAATATCTAAATCAACTAAATCTAATCACAGAAAAACAAAGGGCGTGCTTGTGTTTGTCTGAAAGAGAGAACGTGTGAGTGTGCGCCTGTGGGGGGAAAGTGGCGAAAAGATTTTGTGCGTGGTTCTCTGTACATTACCTGTTAGCTCATTACAACAGATCACACAATAAAGCTCAATGAATAAAAAACATATACATGTACAACATTTATAACAGTAAATGCTTACTTAACAGTGTAAAGTTACTGTATGCTAAATACTATGCTGAGGGAAATGTCAGTCCATGAATGGAGACAGGCTTTACAGCTTGTTAGCTTACTTAGCAAATCTGTTTAGATGCAGAAAAGCCGGGCTGTCGAAAGTTGTGCCAATTGGCAAAACTAGAACAGAGAGCAGTAGTCATGAGATTGGGGGAAGGAGTTCACTGGAGAAAGCAAGCTTGACGAGGATGGATATGGATATGGATGGGGAAGTTATTCCAGAGAGAGAGCGCAGCAACTGAGAAGTCACTCTCGCAAGGTGGGTTGGAGATTTGCAGTTGTTTATGAAGATGTATTGATGTCTGTCAGAGAGATATGAGGTGAACCAGGAGAGGGCGGTGCCAGTTATTCCAATTGTATGCTGAAGGCGTGAGAGGAGGATGGAGTGGTTGATGGTATCAAAGGCTGCACTGAGGCCGAGAAGGATGAGGAGAATCTCAAAAAAGAATCTCACCTCAAAGAATTTAGATCAAGAATTGTTAAGAACCAAAATCGATTAGCATAACCGGAATTGGAATCGTTATGCCCAATCCTAGCTAGCTCCTTGTTGCTGTTCTGACTTCTAGGGGTTACATAATAACTTGTGTACTGTTAGCAGTGCTGGCTAACTGGGAGTCTTTTAAGCAAGCTCTCGCGTCCCTACTGTGAAAAGAAGGTGAATCTGCTTCCAAACAGACTGCACTACGATCAGAAACCCATCCGATGTGGAGAGCCGTGGTGGTCTGCTCCAACAGGTGAAGAGAGCAAGGTGGGCAGAGCAAGAGAGAGAGAACACACAGCTGTGTTGTGGTTTTGTTGACCCAGTGACGTCATGGGTTTTAGGCTACATTAACCAATAGCTACTGTACATTGAGTCCTCGGGGGAGGGTTTAGGGCAATTTCAGTTGCAGGCCCAGGAAGTGATGTAGGGTTTTGACCCCCTCCTAGAGCCATGGTAGCGAGTTCCCAACAACGTCTTGCTAACAACTGTTGTGACTTTCACCAACCCCCAACTGCTCCAACAAATTTTTCTCTTAGTGTTAGGGTGCAGTATAAGTAACGCAAGTGTGATTCAGTATTCTATTCACAAATTCATTCCTTTCCTGCTGGTTGCATAGCCCCCCTTACTTAAGAATAAAAACTATTTCTATTTTATATAGGAGACACTCTCTAACAGGCTTTGCTAATGGTTTTCCCCATTGAGGCTCCGCCTCGGCACCCTGCGACAGATCTTTGCACTTGTCACCCAATCAGGAGTTGGCAAACACAAACACTGTATAACAGCACCGTACCCTTTTCACTCAGCCACCTTGAGTGCTAACACAGCACTTTGAAACTTTCATAGGTCTTCAACTCATTAAAACTTGTAAGAACTCAATTTTAGGACCCAGCAGAGACCACACACGTTGACACACAGACAAACTGTTTATTGAGTGTATATCTATGTGTGTTCTGTCTTCAAAGCTGAAGCAGTTTTGCAACTACCTCTGGGAAACCGGCGGTGAAACACCGCTGTCATCCCAAGGGGTTTCTGCGATTCAACAACCACCTGGTGGGAAAGGGGGCCAATGACAAAGCGCCATAGGGACACAGCAGGCCAATGACAAGCCACCTAGTGAGCCACACACAAATAATGTTCTCATGGAGGGTTTGGTTTCATGGTTGATGCAACATTTGAGCACCAAGAGCACCAAATACAGACAAAATGGCAGCAAGGACAATAAATCCAAATATTTACTGCAGCAGTAACGAAGTTGCTGCAATTTGCTTGGTCATGAGATTATTCCATCACTCATGGCTCTTTCTACTTTGAATATTTTTACATCAAGCACAGTTTTTTTATGTCAGTGGTTCTAAAATGTTTTATTGTTACGCCCCTTTAGGGGAGTATCATTTATTTGTGTCCATGCTCATGTATACTGCCTTTCTTAGCATCTCTCCAATGCAAACCACACACCCCAGCTCGCTCACTTCACTCTGCATCGGCCAATCTGCTCACTACTCCCTCACTGCGAGTGGGACCCAGAGACCCCTCAAACAAAACCTGTCTGTTTGCTATCCTGGCCCCTAAATGGTGGAATGAGCTCCTCATTGATGTCAGGTCAGCGGAAAGTCTTCACATCTTCCGTCGCAGACTGAAAACCCACCTGTTTCAACTGCACCTCGGTCAATAAAAAAAATAAATAAATAAATAATGATTATTATTATTATTTTGCACTTGGTTGGCTTATTTGAAGCTATTGGTTGAATTTTTATTCTGTTGTTTCTCTTTGTTGCTCTTACTCTGGTTTGGCTTATTTGAAGTTATTGTTCTACACTTGTATGATTTCAACTATTTGAAGCTGATCTAATTGCAAGATTTAGAGTCTTATCAGAGAGTAGAGTAGAGTAGAGTTTAGAGTCTAGAGTCGTATCCTCATGATTGTTTACATTTATTTTAAGTCGCTTTGGACAAAAGCGTCAACTAAATGAACTGTAATGTAATGTAATGTAATCAATATATTCCATCTTACATGTACAATTAACTGTACACTATACTAATAATATCAGTTTCTATTTAGTTCCACATTCACAGTTAAAGGACAATCTCTCTGCATTTTTCTTTCATTAAATTTCTTTCCAATTATTTTAGGTTGATACAGGATTCAAGGTTTATTAAAATATGGCTTTAATTTAGTCAGCAGAGGTAATATTTAAAAATATGTGAACATTAACAAAGACTAAGAAGAATCACAAGTAAGGATCTCACATTCAATCTGTGCCATATACATTTTTTTGAGTCAAGCATTCAGTCAGGTACGCTTGAGAAATGTGCAAATTGTCAAAAATATCAAGAACATTGATTCAGCCGATGAGAGATCAGTTCACAGCCTACTCAGTCGAGACCAAGGAGAGGAATTGAGCCAATAGCCAATGAGAGGCACTCTCACGGAGAGGTAAGTGAAGACCACCAATAAACAAGGAGAGCCAAGTTAAAACTGACTCTATAGCCAATTAGAAGCATCATGCAGCATGGTGATTGGACACGCCAATGAATAGGAAGATGGGGCACGCCCGTGGGTTAGGTTGGCGACCATGAAGCGCAGAAACACAGACCTTGGTTGCATCTCTGAACTAATAAAGGCATAAAATGCCTAGGGGGCATCTCGGAACATATATATATATTTTTTTTAATTGCCCGTGGGAAGAATGGAAATGTAAAAGTCTGTCTATTCTTGGTAAAAGGCTCCATTTTTGCTTGCTATTTTTGTCTTTTTAGAGCATGCCATGTGAAATGACTTTTCTCTCATTTATTTCTCTCTGGTCTCTACTCTCACCTGTGTGTATGTATCTCATCCTAGTCACTTGTGTGGAACACTTAGTGGAATGCACATATTTGATTGAATAGGTAGCGTCACGTTTGTGGGCTGCTAAGCGGGTGGTGTAAAGACTAGAAAAGTTGCGTAGGTTCAAATAAAAACGCTCCATCAAAATGTAATAATTCTTAATAATTTATTGGTGATAGGTCCGGGTCCAGATAAGATGGCATCTGGGTCTGAACCCGGACCGCAGTACGCCTATTAGTGACCTTGGATATGCACCAACAGTCTTATGTGAGCAACTACTTGCCAAAGAAGCGGTCGCAGCTTAATGACATTTTTCAAATGCACATTTGATCTCCTGAGATTGCTGCAGATACAGCCACTTATAATGTCCCATCCCTCCTGATGGTGCCCTGGCAGGTCCGTGACGGAGCCCTGCTGGGTCCTCACCAGGTCCTTGGCTGAAACGAAATCCCTGGCAGTGACGTAGTAAACGCGTGGCCGACTTGTAACACCCCTATGTCGCATTACGTGGGAATCAGTTGCAATGGTTTATCTGAAATAATCCGTTTTTATTATATTTGACGTGAGGAAATGTGCTTCAACGATACAGACTGTGGTTTTTATGCATTATATAGCGAGTCTGCATTAATGAATGGATAAGATAGGACTCCGTCTATAGCCTTAAATGCTTAAACTAGAGTGACGCCTATCTTTTCCATTAATTCAGAAGTGAGAAACATATGGCTCCTTTGGAAAAGATACATTTTTTTCTATGAGACTATTTTCCAGGTAAGAAAACAGATGATAAAGTTTGTTTTTTGGGTGGTCTATGCCTTTAAGTAGTAGCAAGGCTAATGTTTCAGTCTTCCAAGTAGCTGAAATATTCATAGACACAATCTAATTCAGACATAGAAGGTAAGAAAGTAAAAGTGTATTGAATTCACGGTATGGTCCCGGCACGCATATGGGAAATATGTTGTAATATTTAATTACACTTACAGGTAAGAAGGATACATAAATGTTTTGCCCCCTCTGACCTGATGTATTTATCTCATTTGAGGGGGGTCCAAATCCTAACTAGGGGGTTTAGACGCCCCCTAGTCCCCCCGGTATTTCGAACTATGCTGACATTTATAGTCTCCCATTGTTCTGCTCTGAGCAGTGCTGTCGCTACACACTGGATGAACAGATGAGGTCCTGACAGTTTCACAAAATGTTGTTGCTGCCATTCGGAAACAGAAATATCATCAAGTGGTAAACAAGTAAACAATGTTTATATTTTTCAAAAGTCACATCATTTAATCATGAGAAGATAAAAAAAATTGTTTTTGACTGGTACTCATTCATTGAATGTGTGGACCCAGCAGCGGCTACGCCTACACCTACACCAACCAATAGCCAATGCTACATATGGAGAAAGCATTTCGCTCACGAAAAAAAAGCTAATTAATGAAATTTGTAAAACCACAAAATGTCATAGTAAAGGAAATATCTCACAAAATGCTAATTAAAAGTGACACCATTGGAAAAGCTTATATGTCATGTTTCTGTCTAATTAAGAAAATGACACATTTATAAAAGAAAATCTTTTAAACTATTTTTAAGAAAAAACATTTTTATAATAGATGACTTGTTTAACAAAATTAGTGACTCAATCTCCAACTAAATAATAAAGTCTTTGAAGAGGAATTGGATTGTTGAGCTCAGTAACTCTGTGTTACCATGGTGAAGACATGGAGAGCATCAAAGTAACGTGGCTGTACAGTCTGACTGTGAGACAGAGGAATTAAAAAAAGAACTGGCACATCATAAGAAATCTCCCACGTCAGGCTGCAAATGTCAAGTGGACTTTCAATACGCTGCTCCATGTCTAATTTATTACCATGTCATTAACTTAAATGCCAGACTGTAACTGTATATGTGTGTGTGTGTGTGTGTGTGTGTGTGCGTGTGTATGTATTTGTGTGCATGCCTTCAGTCCAAACACTGACAGACAGTCTGTTCCCATCATTCACCCTCATCGTGTCAGGTGCTTTTTCTCTACTTAAGTGCACTGACCTTAACTTTTACAAGAGGTATCAAATAATGTTCCTATTGTCAATTTATGTCTCAGAGTACCAGGGATTACTTCAGGGATTACTTGCTGTCACTCAATCACCGTACTAACATATACACTACTGGGAATCTCCTGCATGAGCTATTAAAACTCAATGTATTTAGTTAATATGCAGCACTGAAACATTCTCATACTCAGTAAACCCATTTTTTCTGCCCATCAGAGCCGGATTAAACAAACTAATTGATATTAGGAAACAAGTGAAATGACTTTTAACTGCCACATGCTAGAGAATTGCGATTGGGGGCGCTACGGCGCTGGATTGTTTATAGCACCCCTTCTGACCCAGAGAGCAACACAGGTTCTGATCCAGGCTCTTGTTATCTCACGTCTTGACTCCTGCAGTTCCCTCCTGGCTAGAGTTCCTACATGAGCCATCCGACCTCTACAGCTCATCCAATGCTGCAGCCCGACTGGTCTTCAATCGCCCCCAGTTCTCCCACAGTACACCTCCTCCTCCTTCACTGGTTACCAGTGGCTGCACGAATCTGCTTCAAGACTCTGGTGCTGGCCTACAGGCTGTGAATGGATCAGGCCCTTCCTACATCAGGCCATGGTTAAACCACACACCCCAGCTCCCTCACTTCACTCTGCATTGGCCAATCTACTCGCTACTCCCTCACTGCGAGTGGGACCCAGAGACCCCTCAAACAAAACCCGTCTGTTTGCTATCCTGGCCCCTAAATGGTGGAATGAGCTCCCCATTGATGTCAGGTCAGCGGAAAGTCTTCACACCTTCCGTTGCAGACTGAAAACCCACCTGTTTCAACTGCACCTCGGTCAAAAAATAAATAAATAAATAAATAATGATTATTATTATTATTTTGCACTTGGTTGGCTTATTTGAAGCTATTGGTTGAATTTTTATTCTATTGTTTCTCTTTGTTGCTCTTACTTTAGTTTGGCTTATTTGAAGTTATTGTTCTACACTTGTATGATTTCACCTATTTGAAGTTTATGTACTTGTAAGATTCTCGCTGTTTGGAGTCGTATCCTCATGATTGTTTGCACTTATTGTAAGTTGCTTTGGACAAAAGTGTCTGCTAAATGAACTGTAATGTAATGTAATGTAATAGCAGACGATTCATTAGCACTCCTGCTAGCCATTAGCTGACTGCCAGCTGTACCTCACGAAATAGTCCTGCTCGTGCTACGTTCTCATGTGCTCTGATTAATACCAGAGCACATGAGAAGGTAGCACTGTCTTCTTTTATTTCGAAACAGTAGCCTTATGTTGTTTTTTACAGACTGCAATGCTGGACATAATGGTCTATAGCTACCAGTAACAGTAGCATGCGTATGAGACGTTTAGGGAACATTGGTGAATTGTAGCGTCTGCCGACGCTGTGTCAGTCCAATGTCTTCATATATATGTATCATATTTTTTTTATTCCAGAAATATTTTTGAATGTAGCCTGCATTGAATAATGTTTAACATATATTTTCTATATATTATATATCTTCGTTATGTAGTGCAGTTGATGTTCCTTAACCCTGTGCCTGGGCCCCCTAGTGGTGAGGGGGCCCTTGGTATATTACTAGAATGCCTGTGCGCAGATCTGGCTCTGATGCTCATATTTTCTCATAAAAAACACATACATCAAAATCATGTCAGTAGCTTGAGTTGAGTATATGTTGAAAAAAAGGAGGTTGGGATGAAGATAGTTTTACTTGAGTTGAAGTGAGAAGCTGTGATCACTCAGTGCCATACATATGCATGATGTAGTTTGTCTGGACAGCACCACTGACATACAGTAAGCTCATCTTGTTTATGGTCTACAGACTGGAAGATGCTGTCCAAGGGAACCACAAGCTTTTTATTCTCAGGTCTAGATTTAAGTTTCCATCGACCATCCTGGTGCACAGTGGTTCCTTTCATTTCAAAGGTTTGACTTTTCCGTGGAACAAAGGGGGCTTACAGTGTTTGGTTAAGTTATTCAGGTTAGGGTAAGGTTTAATATAATCGTCTTTCACATGAAAAAGATTATTTTTGGAAAGAATACTGCTTTAAAAGCCTTTTTAGCTTGCTATACAGCAGTACTATACCACTTAAATAGCCTAACAAATAAAAAAAAATTGTGTTTGAATTCTCTCCGTGTTTTCGTCGACAACTTTAACCCTTTCACAGTGTTTTCACTTAATGAAAGTCAATTGTAACATTTTGGTTGCCTAACAAATGTCTTGCTCAGCGTTCAGTTGCACCGCGACCGGCTCCTGAGGGGAGAGGGGAAACCCCTTCTCTCCACACAACCATCTACCAGCACGCACTGTGCTCAGTAGGTCAGGGTCAGGGTCTGAGGCCATGACGGCAACCCACCCGGCATGGCTTGACTTTTCTTTATTGCGTAATCACCCTTCATGTAAGGTGAAAACATTTACTGTCATATACACAAATAAAAAGTCCAATTTCCTGTACAATGAAATTATATTGGCTTCTGATTTGAACGCCATATACAAGGAAACACAATATAAATAAAGAACACTATGTACATATAGGCTACAGAATAATAGAGATCTGTGCAAAAATCTATGCAGACAGTGTGTAGTCTGTAGTGTGGAGTGTGTATTTGTATCTGTGTGTGTGGTGGGTTAGGGGGGGCAGGGGCAATGGGTTAGATTTTGCTCCAGATTGATGCATTTAACATAACATTTTCTTACGGGAGAGCATGCCCCCGGACCTCCTTACAGGTCACACAATATTCTGTGGAAAGCACTGTTAAGACTTCAGTTCACTGAAGTTCGCTGCTAGCTACTAAGTTATAAGAAAATCAATAATATATATATATAAAAAACAAGACTACTGATATAAAGAAAAAGAAAATCAGCAATAACTATTATGTCTGTTTTTTTTTGTTTTTCTTTACAAAGATAAGCATCTGTGCCTTGTTGCAGCTCAGTCTGCCTCGTCTCATCCAAGATGTGAGACACAGAGCTGAAAACAAACACACCAAACACACATTCTTCCTTCATGCCAGAGTCCTGTCCAGCCAGTGGATTCTTCTCCGAATCAGCAGCTGATACTGTGATCCGAGTCCGACCGCAAAGAACCAACAGGATATTTAGCCTGCGAAAAACTGATGCTCCATTCCTAATTCAGATTGCATTTCTTATAACCAAGCCTGCAAAAAATGCGGAATCAAGCGAAGCAGAGGCATCACTGAAACCTTGTGTCACGTCATCTGTTGTGTGATTCCTACAGAGGTCTGTACGTGTGGAGGACTGTCTCTCTCTCTCTCTCTCTCTCTCTCTCTCTCTCTCTCTCTCTCTCT
>CALSCE010003134.1:1579937-1596201 GCA_943593645.1 Bovichtus variegatus
TGTGTGTGTGTGTGTGTGTGTGTGTGTGTGTGTGTGTGTGTGTGTGTAAGAGAGCAGGATAGGTGTCCTTGAATGGCTGGATGGTGAGATAGAGGGCGTTTGTTTGAACAGCCAAGAAACAGAGGAGGTGACACCGGGGGGGGTCGGACACACCGGGGCTAGCAACAGTGGAGGTGTTTGTGTGTGTGTGTTTGTGTGTAATGTAAGTTGACTTGAAATTATGTTGCGTATATAGTAGAGACACTAAGGGAGAGAAAGATGGTGATGAAGAAAGAGATAAAAGGGGAATGAGGAGAGAGTGTGTGAGAGATAAACATGGAGGAGGGGGGTGAGAGAGACAAAGAGAGAGAGACGAAAGCGGAGATGGAGGGCAGATGATGAGGCCTCTTCGATGAAGACGCCATACCCGAACAGATGCCAGCTGTTCCACTGTGTGTGTGTGTGTGTGTGTGTGTGTGTGTGTGTGTGTGTGTGTGTGCATGCAATCATCCTCATGCTGTTGTGAGCTCATTACAGGAGCAGATCAGAAAAGATTGGTGATGATGATAGAGATGATGATGATGATGATGATGATGATGATTACATGATTATCATAACAACTATATCTGCCAATCTCAGCCTGGATACTCTCTGATGCAGTGGACTATTTTATGTTAAAAGATGGCAGTACAGGAACCGTTTCCACTGGTCTACTATAGTAATACACTCAAATTAAACATGAATTATTAGTGCTAACAGAGTAAACAAATGAGACGGTGACAATTCTTGACAATATCTAAACCACAGTTTATACCATTTAGAACCATACTGCACAGCTAACCTGCTCCGGAAGAGGTTATGTTCCAGATAAGAGATCAACTCGTGTGAAACCCGCGCCAATCACAGCTCGGTGCAAGGATTGTAAGATAATATAAAGAAGTTATAGGCTATGTGAAGTCATAATCCAGCTAAAAGCAACACAGTCTAAACTGCCAAATGCACTTTTACACAGTCGGAGATTGGTTGCCAGCTGTCCTTCCTGCATGCGGCCATACTGTGTGACTTTTAGCTGGATTATGTGTTTAACTTCATATTTGTCTAATATTATAGTTTGCTCTTCATTTGTAAAATATGACGCTCTGCTGACAGCACATGTGTCCCTGTTTGTGATTGGTCATATGCTGATAACCCCGCCCCTTTTATGGGAACATGCTCATATCCAGACTGAGAGACTCTGGGTTCACGTACCGAGGTGAGAACCACCATCATAGACCATCATAAACACATTAAACATGACGCATGCTGGTAGGATGGGTTGTTTTTGGACATTTTCAAATACGATGAATGGACATGATGTAGGAACACGTGATTTTATTACCACATGTGAACTGTGAGACATAACAAACAAACCAATGTGGATTTTTTTGCATGTATTTGCCAGTGTAGAGATAGAGACTGGAAATGGGGGAAGAAAGGGGTATGACGTGGCTGGAATCGAACATGTGGCTTGGGCTGTAACCACTGGGGCTGTAACCACTCAGCTACCAAGGCTCCAAATATTTTTTCAAATTGAAAATATATGTCTGAATGTCTAAAAAGCTGCATGTGCCTACAGTATATGTGAATTTATCACATGTGCATTGCAATTTCAATACACATGCAACCATTGGGAAGTGGCATTGATTGGATGGGAAAGCTTACTCAGTAGAGCAGAACACACTAAAACTGTGGGAATGTGTTCACACTATTTGACAACTTTTTGATGGTCTTTTTCTGACGAACAAATGGAGCATGCTACAATGAATAGACTAAACTTCAATTTAAATCAACTTTACTTTAATTAGGAATGTTACTTTAATGGAATTGTCAGAATGATAACATACTGACAACAGCAATGTTAACATGCTTATATCTAATGATGAACTGGTTATAATGTATGCACATCAAAAGATCTGCACAATGTTAAAAGCTCCCCTATTTTTTTATTTTGCAATGTTTGGATGAGATATTTTGTTTGATTCTATATCTAGTGATGATATTGAATAATCTGAGAATCTGTCACACTTAAATTAGTGAATTTGTGTGACTGTCCTCTCGTTCATTGTTTTGCATGCAATGCACCAAGGCATAACTCTTGAGTTGGAGTGTTTCCTGTTTATTTTGCCTTTATTTTTTAGGCATCAGTACAATTATATAAAAGTAAACTGATGGAACCAATCCAAAAAAAAAAAAGTTTTAGACTTCTGAGGTAGTGTGATGCTGACCCTGCTTCCTTCACAGACACATGTGATGATACCAAATCAACACATTTAACAAAATATGTTTCCGTAGTGAATGTGATAAATCAGAAATTGTAGGATTCAAGGCCTTTCAAGGAGCATTGCTGTTAGAGATATGAAACACTGCCTCAACACAGTTGCAGAGATAAATGGCTGTGTTATTTCCATGGCTAAAGGTCTCACACATGTTGTTTTATGTTACATCATTTTCACAATCTCCTCAGTATCAAAAAAAATGTCTGGCCTTAAAAAGTGATGGATACAATTTGCCCACGCCCTGTAGCCAACAGGTGAGCCTATTGACCCCAGAGAAGCCGCCAGTCGATATCAACAAACACCAGAGGCTCACAGGCTGGAGGGGTGAGATTAGATGGAAACCTAACAAGTGACTTTCTTTCTTTTCTTGTAGCTGACATGTCTAACTCTGCCCATATGTGGGATTTAGACAAAGGGGAAGATGGGAAGGAGAGACATAAGATAGTGAAGATAATGACAGTCTCTCAAGCTCACACATCTCCCAGGACATAGAAGGACAAACAGAAAGATAAGCAAACTGACAAGAGAGTATAACAACCTCACCAACATGACAAGCCTCTTCTTGTATGCTCTCTCAGGATTTAGAGATACAGAGGAGCAGAAAGACAGAGGGAAGAGCAGTGTGGGCCTTGAAGAAAGCCTCATTGCAGCGTCTGTTAGTATAATGCTACTCTGTCCATAACACCCAACAATACAAACATGTTTGACAAAAACATCATACTGACAATTTTTCTTGAAGCCTTGCCAGTAATGTAAAGTTTGTGCTCGAGAACCGGCTTCAGGCTTTATTCCATTGGGAGCATGGATATGATTGTGAGGTACAACATACTGTGTACAAGTGGGACTTTTGGCCGGGGGGTGAACATAGGGTTAAGGTTGGCTGAAATATCATGGCAAGAGAAGTCAAGATATCATATTGTGGACCAAACTTATCATTGGACATCTACATCCAAGAGAAAAATGAGAGACACTGAAAGCCAGCCAGCATCCTCGACACACACTTGAAACATCTGCCTGGCAGCACAGCACTACAGCGAAACATTGACCAGAGATCAACTTTACAACACAGTAAATCGTACCAACCTCCACAGGAACATTTATTAAGTCACCAAACCGGATTGGCTGTGAAACATGCAAACACACACACACTAACACACACACACACACACACACACACACACACACACACACACACACACTATATATATTAGATATAAACACACACACAACTGTAAAATCTGAATAGAAAACAGAAAAACCAAGACAAGTTCTATTAGCTGCCTCTTTAGGCTACACTATTCATGACACCTTACAGTGGAACGTTATTTTATGGGTCCGTCCTGCAAATAACTGTGTAATTGTAATTTGCACTCTTTACAGGTCAAATAGAAACAGTGGTACACTTCAATTCTATTTAAATGCTAAACTGGACATGTAAAAATGTACAATGTATCTAAAGGCAATCACAAAATTCAACATATTTGATGAAAAAAGTGCCTAATGATAAAGGAATAATGACTAAAGATTAACTTTTGTTTAAATGGATGTGCTCTTTAAAGGAAATTCCTTTCTTTCTTAAAAGCAACAGCCCGTCAGGAAGAAACATGACTTACTTTAGTGTAATTTCACAGTCACTTCAGCTGCCATTGACCCTGTCAATGACTACTCTCACAGATTGCTTATTGATGTAGCTATACTTGGATGGAGTAAAGATAACGTCTACATCTTGGAGATACAGACGCATTTACACCTATTCAACATCTTGCTGGCATGCTGGTTTGAGCAATCCATCTCTTATACACTTGAGATGCATGTACGTAATGTAGCGCAAGATGAATTGCCAGAAGATCATCAAAGACAATAAGATTCATCGTCTGTGAACCATGAAAATCTGAGCACAATGAGATGAGTACAGTGGTCAACACTTTCACCAACCAAGTATGAATATAAGCCAAAATATGAATATTGAAACATTTTAAAAATACGTATATTTTATATACGATATAATGACGATATTCATAATTAGCCAAGAGGAAACTAAGGCAGAGCATGAAATGAAACACCCACATCTCCTCCAGAAAGCCTAGAAGACGTACCTTCTCTCAGTAAACAGGTGCATAATAAGGATGGGAAACAACTGCAACATGCTACGCAATGAGAAACCACATACAGATTATGTGATGCGTGTGCGGCATGAATGTTTTTCCTCATCCTACTGGTTTGCATGGTAAAAAGTTTACCTTGATGACGTGTTGGAAGTGAGCTGGTGTGGTTTGCTGGTTCTGACAAACAGCATGTCGCCTACAGCTCATCTAACCAGTGCTTTGTCTCTGTTTCCCCTTATACAATTCCTCCCTTCTGCTAAAATAAGAACTTGATGTGTACACAAAACTATACAATGCATTTCCTGTTGTTGCTTCACAATAAAAGTCTCAATGTGATTCACCTACACAAAGAGCAGCAGGAATGAATTGCTTTGATTTTGGAGTAGCGCAACAGTCCCGATTCAGCATTCTGAAAATTGATCACCTTTCACATTAGTGTAGCAATTGACTTGGAACTCCACAAATATCAACAGGTTGTTCACAACCAACGTCTCAGTAAACACTGATGGATGAAAAGTCAGTGTATCACCAAAGTAATTTGGGTTCATCCCTCTGGGCACCATGAATATAAAAAAAGTCGAATAAAATGTATTTATAAAGCCCAATACCACAAATGACACATTTGTCTCAGTGGGCTTTACAGACTGTATAGGATACGACCCTCTCTGACCTTAGACCCTCGCACCACACAAGGAAAAACTCTGTAAAAGAAACCCAACAATTAAAGGGGGAACATGTTCTAAACCTCAGGGAGAGACTGAGGAGGATCCTCTCCCAGGACGCACAGACTGCAATAGGTGACGTGTGTACAGAATAAACAACATAGTAAAAATAGAGCATAGACAAAGTGACAGAAATTATGATGTGATCGTATATGAAAAAGATGGATCCAGGAGGATGTCAAAATAAGCTTCCCGGTGCCACCAAAAAATACATTTATTAATGAATGCTGAGTGAGTAACATGCATTTAAAATCAAATAAAATGTATTTATGTTGCCCAATATCACAAATTACACATTTGTCTCATTGGGTTTTAAGGGACATAAATGCATGCAGATCGAGAGGTAAAGGAGGAGGAGAGAGGAGAGAGCCTAAGCCTATAGCAGCATAACTAGGGGCTTGACTCAAGGCAAGCTTGAACCAGCCCTAACTATAAGCTTTATCAAAGAGGAAAGTCTTTGTAGTAGAATCAGAGTCATAGTCAAGTGTCAAAAGCAGCATTGAGGTCTAACAAGACAAGAACAGAGACAAGTCCTTTGTCTGATGCCAATAGAAGGTCATTGGTAACTCTCACCAGAGCCGTCTCTGTGCTATGATGAATTCTAAATCCTCATTGAAAAACCTCAAATAAACTATTGTTAAAATCACTATCAACTGTTTTGCCTGCTTTCTCAAGGATCTTAGATAGAAATGGAAGGTTAGATATCGGCCTACAGTTGGCTAAAACCTCTGGGTCAAGACTGGGCTTTTTAACCCTCCTGTTGTGTTCGGGTCAAATCTGACCGATTTACTACTTTCATCAATCATAAATATTGTGTTTTACATTTGATTGCTTCAAGGCCTTATGACATCCTCCACAGTAGGCATTTGAACATACAAAATTGATGCTCACCACTTTCATTGAATTTTGAATGGTTTAGTCAACTTTGTTGCATCTATGGTGTTCCCGGTCAAAATTGACCGCCATAAGAAATGAATGGGTAATGGCTATATTATGTTCATCCATCAGATAGTGTACACACACACACACACACACACACACACACACACACACACTCACAGAGAACAATTAGGTGTCTTTCCCGTGCTCATGTGCCTATCCCCCTACGTGAAGCACACCTTCGCTCATGTGCCTATCCCCCCACGTGAAGCACACATTCGCTCATGTGTCTATCCCCCCACGTGAACCACACCTTCAAGACTAAACAATGTATCATATCTTCTACAAAACATAAAATGTTTTTCATATCTTCTCACAGACCCCCTATATATAGCTTTTATTTGATCTCACTTTACTCTGTGAGCACAATGAATAGGCGACCGATTAGGCGATTATCTGTCAGAGAGGTTCTTGACCAAATTTTTTAACCAGTTGACCCAGAAACAGAGGAGGATGTCCCTGAAATGGAAGACAACATCAATCCTGATTTCGATCAAGACTTTTATGAGACTGACCAGTCAACAGATGGCGAGGAAGAGGCCCCTGGGGAAGAACAGGCACCTGAGGAAGAACAGGCACCTGAGGAAGAACAGGCACCTGAGGAAGAACAGGCACCTGAGGAAGAACAGGCACCTGAGGAAGAACAGGCACCTGAAGAACAGGCACCTGAAGAACAGGCACCTGAAGAACAGGCACCTGAGGTGACATTCTAGTCCAAGGGTGGCAACTTGCTCTGGTATTCATCCTCCCAGGACAGAGGAGGTAGAGCGAGAGTGGAACACACTGTAAGGATGACGCCAAGACCAACACGGTGCAACATCTCACGTGGATGACATCAAGTCCAGCTTCCAACTCTTTTTTACCAAAGTCCATTGAGGAAATTATACTGGAGATGACAAACCTGGAGGGGAGGCGTGTGTTTGGGGACACGTGGAGAGCATTGTACCAGGTAGACCTCCAAGCCTACATAGGTCTGTTGATTCTAGCAGGAGTTTATCGGTCAAACAATGAGGCTACACAAAGCCTGTGGGAGTCTGGGAGGCCTATATTCCGGTCAACTATGTCCTTACAACAGTTTCATGTCCTCTCAAGAATTATTCGCTTTAATAACAGAGATACAGGACCGGTCCGCTGGTGAAATGACAAACTGGCTGCCATCAGAAACGTTTGGGACATTTTCAGTGTCTATTCTTTATATATTTACTGCAGTTATTCATGTAAACCAGTAGTCAGAGACATTGTTTACAACTTAAAAAGGTGTTAAATAAAATTTGGTGATGATTAATGGTTTTTGTGTTAATGTAAGAGCTGTTAAAACAGACCGGTCAAATTCGACCAGGAACACCAATGTAAGGGGGGAGAAACGAATACAATACGAGGGTTAAGTAGAGGTTTTATTACAGCTAATTTAAAGACCTGTGGTACATAGCCAGATAATAGAGACAGGTTGACCATATTTATTAACAAGATGTTAATTAAGGGTAAAACTTCTTAAAACAGCTCAGTTGGAATCGGGTCTAAGAGACAGGTTGATGGCTTAGACGAAGAAATTGTTGAAGTTAAAACAAAGCTAACATAGAAAAAGGAAACTTGTTCTATCACAATGATCTATAGTTTTCAGGGCTGGCTGTTCATCTGCTATACAACAGTTTTTCCAAAGGCTAAGCCCTGGTGGTGGGCCTTTAAATAGACGCTCTGCAGTTTGCATTCAACGTGCAGAGGTTGCTCTCACCTCAGTTTATTTTCTGAAGCAAATTGAAACATTTACAAATGACCCCAGTGTACTTTTCGTTGACTTGTGAGGTATATCTTTAGTTGTCTGCATCATTAAACATGTCTCTCAGAAGTGTTTTATGGGAGGAAAGATGGATAATCAAAGGGTTTCATATGCGATACACAAGTTTTATACACAAGAACACCAAAGAATTTTGAACTTCAGAGGACGCTTGTGTTGTCATCAGTTCTTCTGCTCAGGCTTCAGTTGAATGAACAGATGGTCAGATTCATAAAGATAAAAAGGACCGATTTGTCTTTTATAATAGGAATTTATACATTGCAACTACTACTTTTGATTAGATAAAATATTAAGACACAGAGCAATAATTTGTTAACACTAAAATATGTCGTAAATGAATAGAGAATTAACAGTATATAACAGTAACAGCGTACACTCAGTTTAATGAACACTTTATCGTTGCTGCCAGTAAAGATCTTCTCCTCAATTCACCCCGCAGTCAGATAAATATTAACTTTTTCTTCTCCGAACACACAACACCTCCATAAAACTCTGCTCAGAGAAGTCATATGCATTATCTCTCACCCATTTAACCCAAGTTGTTTCTGGATGATTATATGCTATGGAGTTTCAATAAAAGCTTAAGTTTTTAAAAAAAAGGCTGTATTCTGATTGACTGTTGGACAGTAGTCACCATGAAGGTACAACATTTTAGTGAGGTTTCTGTCATAAAATATTTATATTTTGTGGGTAATCTCAGTCCCTCCTTCTTCTTTCTGCCTTTCTCTTCTCTCTGTGCAAGGAACTAAAGTATTGAGGTACTCTATTTCTCAACTAGGCAACTAATTATCTCACTCACTACATACACACACAAATAGACGCACACATTGAACCAAACATGATGTAAGATATGTGTAATAATGCAATTTAGTTGTCATAATCCTTGCATACTGCAGATCCATGTGAAAAGCAGCAGAGGAAACAAGTTGTTGCTGGTTAATAATAGTACATAGAGGCTCCCAATCAGGAGTCCAGTAGACTTTGAAATGAAAGTACATGTTTTTTTATTGATTGTATTGATGGTGGCTAAAGGATGTATTTTCCTCTTTTTCAACAAGCCCACATAGCGTTAGTTATCTACCAACGTCTCTCCTTTAACAACATTAAACATTTGGGAGGACACCTCATGGTGCCAGATTTTTATTCCACTCGGAAAGTGGAATCTAGTTAGCCTAGCTTGCTAACATTAGCACTGATCACTCTTATCTTATCACTCTTATTACTTTTTGTTGATGTTATTTCCTGCTCAACAGGTGTTTTAGGTACTTAAAATTTTTAACACATACTGTAAGTACTCTAAAGCTGCCTTCTCATGATAGGCAACTTCCTCTTTGCTCACCGCATGGTAGGGCGAAGGGCCTTTCGGTAAAGGCAGCTAGTTGGTTTTGTTTCTCACGTTACCTCCCCTGCATGCCTTGTATAGCTATAATCTCATTGGTTGCGCTTTTCAAAGGTCCGTGGCAATTGAGGTTGAGGTTTAAAGAATTTCCATTGGAAAACAATGGCATAGCCAGCGCAGAGCAGTTTTACCTCTGATGATGTGAAGGCAGCTTAAGGACTATATACTTTATTTTCAAGTGTCAGTGGTCAAGTGCCAGTGGTCAAGTGCCAGTGGTAACAAACTCTGTTTGTTTCTCTTCAAAGCTTTTTGCTACTGTTCATATTAGTTTGATTTGTTGAGTCTACTGCTAATTTTACTTTACATCCTGATACACTACACTCATCATTCATGTGCCTAAGTACGCAGCACAGTTTTGGACCTCTAGTAGCACTGTACTATGGAATAGGTTATATTACAAGTCGGTCTCTGTGTTGTTCGTCTCATGCACGAGGACACACAGGCACCTGCATGCGGGTGATGAAATACATATTTCTGCCAATGGTTTCACATTATTCCACTTTGCAGTATTGCGTGAAGAAAGTTAGCAATGCACCATCAAAGGCAAGGAAGTAGACAAATTACATTTTCAAACATTTTTGAGAAAGTAAATATACTGAACATGTTAGACTCCATCCGATAATTTCTGTAACTTTCTGAAACCAACCATGCAATGATTGGCCAAGTGTACGGAGGTGAAAAAGTAAGCAAGGTTTCCTTCACTCAAGTCCCCTTTTCATTTTTTGCACTACTATTTCAACCGAGTGCAACACTATGAATGCTTTCCAGGACAGACTGTCCCATTATGACACCATATGTAAACGATAATATGCGTTCATTCAACTTGGAGAGTGGCTGTTTTAAACAACTACAAACCCTTTTCCCCTGTGTTGTGGTTGGACGACATGTCGCACAAACTACTTCATTTTCAGCATACACCCAACTTTAATGCTACAACATAGAATTATATTTTATTACTTTGCTTCTAACTTTAAGACAACTGTTTGTCCCTTTCCTGTTTCAACATGACAACGCCCTCATGCTCAAAGCCAGCTCAATAAAGAAATGGTTTCCCAGTTTGGTGTGGAAGAACTCGAATGGCCTGCACAGAGCCCTGACTTTAACCAAATCCAACACCTTTGTGATCAATTGAAATGCCCACTGAAACCTGGACCTCACTGATGTTCTTGTGGTTGAATGAGAGCAAATCGCTACAAACTGGTTCCAAAAAGGCTGTTGTAATAGGATATACTTTCAGAGAAAGATATTCAACATTCAATTCAACAATATGGGTGTAATGACATGGGTTCAATGGAGGCATCATGAATTGGTAGCCCGAGTTGAACAAATTTCATCTTTAAAAAAGAAATTATGTTGTTTTGTGACTTCACTTCAGGAATGTACATGGTAGTGCATCTGCAGAAATTAACAGAAAGAACCAATTGATTACATTTTAGAATAACTTCAACATTTTCTTCCCTGTAGAGCATATAATGTAAATAAGTAGTGGCCGTAGTCAGCGTCTATTGTTCGTTCTTTGTTTTTTTTCTGTTTCAAAACGGAATTGGAAAAACTAGAAAATTGTGTCATTTTTTGTTCTTCTGATTTAAACCCAGAACGATCGGTGAGGGCCAGCCAGCACTGGGGAGAACCGCAGACTTCTCGGCCGTAGACCCCAATCGTTGAGAAGTGTAAATATACTGTTGGCTCATTATGAAACTGATCTGCGCCCATCCAGCTGAACATTGAGAAATGGCAGTACTTCCTGAGAGTCCCCATGCATTTAAAATCATTCTTACTATATGTATGCATAGGCTACTTATCACAATATTATCCACCTTGCTCAATAACAGCATACTAGTGTCATGTCTAAACCCAAGCTGTGAAAACATACCACTGCTTCTTTGTTTTTTATACATGGATTCACCATGAAGTCATTGGTTTGTAGATGACGCTTGTGAAGCCTGTAGTTTGGCGTTTCGGTTATGGCTGTCGCTATCTTGTTTTTTTGCAACCAGAAGTGACATGAGAGGGTGGAGAAAAATACAACCGAACACTGAACAAGACATCTTTAGACGACCAAAATGTGACAATTAACTTTCACGAAGTGAAAACACACCCTGAAAACTTAAAGTTATAAGTCGAAAACATGGCGAGCACCCAGACTGGACAACACTGTGGTAGCGACCGGTCAATCACAAGGTAGCCCACCCTAAAGCATACTCTGTTTTATCGCCTATTTTACTTTAAATGACTTGAAACTAGCGTTTGAGACCATAAACTTGGAAGGACAAAGTTTACTAAGGTACTAAATCAAGTTAGAAGTAGGGTAATTTTCTCATAGACTTCTATACAACCGGACTTCTAGCTGCAATAATGCAAGTTTGAGTCACTTCCAAATTGGCTACACTTTGCAGACCCAGAGGTTGTCGCCTGGTGTAGAACCATGCTAACTTGTTCCTTGCTGATTATGTAAGATTGGAGACACGAGTCAACCTGAAGCATGTTCTTATTTTATTTCAGTCTGATAAGTAGACTGGAGACATGAAGTGTATCCTTGTGGAAAGCAGATAGTTATGCTGACAGTAAGCTCTGTAAAGCTTGTTCTCTTGTTCTTTTTTCTCTTACACATATTTCTAGATAATGGTAAGCTTTTCAAAGCTAGAGGAGCACTTCTGAAAACAGTAGGGTCACACCAATGAAGCTGCCAATATACGAAGGGCCAGTACTTCACTTTTAGATAAAACTATTGGACTCAATTTCCAAAGATCAATTGTGTTAAGACCCTTCCGCACACCCTGCAACCTGAAATCACCTTTTGCACCTGGGTGTAAAAACTTGATGATAAAAACACAACACAGAAATGTGTTTGCGTTCTTTCCTCCTGGTCCTCTTTCTCCACGGACCTCCTCGGTGCCGCGGCTGTTCCCAGACCATTGTGCGCCAGTGACCTGCTGATAGCACGCCACCACAGCCCGCATTGGATGACTCCCTGATCACTGGACTCTTATCTTTTAATGGTACAGGCGCAAGCTCTTGCTTAAGAGATTTCCAGTTAGCCAACACTGCTAATCACAGCAAATAAGTTTAGTGAATGAAGTGGTTCTCCACAGCCGGCTACATATGTACATGTAAGAAAACCTTTTGGTTTTGCAGGATTGTCCAATATTAACGTTCTTGTGTAGTTATAAGGTTGCTCTGAGAACCCTGGATCATTTTTATGTCGATATTATTCTTAATGAATCAGCTTAAAATTATAAATCTAATCTGCTAATTGCTTGCCAAAGAATAGTCTCATTTAGTGACAGCTATAGTATGACAGATTACAACAGTAGCGGGTTTGGCTGACCTCTGCCATTGCCACTTATTGATAATACATGCTGGGATCCTCAAAAGTCAAAGTATTCTGAAAATGTTTGGGAATTTACTCAGCAATAGGTACATGATTTTACATATCAAAATTGAGTGATTCATTTTTCATTGAACAATGGTACATAACGTTCCAGTCATAGTAAGTATGATGTGTAGAAACAGCTGGAAGCCATAGGTACGGCTTGTGAGTGTGTGTGTGTGTGTAACTCTACAGATATCAACTGAGAATGGAGTGATTAGCACAACAAGTGTTCAGTGTGTGAATGTGAAACGTATCCGTAGCTCATATCCTTCAGGGAACTGAAATGTGATGTTGAACTGAAATGGATTCTGATGTGGATTTTTAAAGAACTGATGTGGTTGTGATCAATAGAGCATTTTATTCTGAAACATATTGATGACCAATAAAGTACAATAAATGTGCTACCAGTCTTACTTTATCAGACTATCACTGTCACAGCTGCGGTCACACGGATGTGCATGCGGTTCCATTCATACTACAATTCAGGGTCCGTGTCCGTTTGCCGTTACACGCATTCGCCTTTCACGATCCACACTCCATTATTGTTGATGACAGTCTTTGTATTCCTTTAAAGACGATTTATATAAATGTGGATAAAGGCCATCATGGTGGATCTCCTCACACAACCTCTCTTCACAACAATCATTCACTTTCTTATCTTCTTTTTCTTTTTCTTGGTAAACCAGCTAGAGGTGCATATGGAGTGTGGAATGAAACTGGATCATGCAAAGTCGGTGAGTTTGGTAAGCATACAGTCCGCGCAGTCACAAAATGCTGCTGAAAGAATAAATTCACCTTTAGGTGAAATGGACATATATCATCTCATCAAATACAGGCAACTGTGGCTCAAGAGGTGGAGTGGTCATCCACCAGTCGGAGGGTCGGTGGTTCGATCATCGAGCATGTCAAAGTGTCCTTGGGCAAGATACTGAACCCTAAATTGCTCACGATGGCCAACGGTGTGTGAGTGTGTGTGGATGGTTATCACTGATGAGCATGTGGCACCTTGTACAGTAGCCTCTGACTCTGTATGAATGTGTGTGAATGGGTGAATGCTGATTTGTTGTAAAGCGCTTTGAGTGATTGCAAAGATTGGAAAAGCGCTATATAAATGCAGTCCATTTACCATATCCTATTTAAATTAAAGGGCAATATATTGACCTACATATTGGCTTATTTATATCAAATACATGTATTGTATGTCAAATTCATCTCAATCTTTTTAGCAAGCTGCAAACACAGCCTCGGTCATATTATCACCTTATAAATTTGTTATGGTGAGTTATCGTGAGCACTGAAAACAGCTGTAAACAAAGTTAATGAGAGCAGAGTCTGTGGAACAAAATACAAAAACAATGTGTTCAAGGATGCTAAAAGGCTCCATATTTCTGAGGCAAACTGCAGAGTGATGATCCTCTGTGGGTTCTTCACTGCAAGCAAGAATTTTCACATTACACATGAATCTGTTGTTGATGAAGAGAAATATATTGTGGTCGCTTCAGCTCAGTTGGCCGCAAACATGTGAAGAAATTGAAATAATTACGTTCTAATGCAGGACATCGCTATAAAAAGTATCAGCTTGACTGCCATGTTGTTTGTCGTTTAGTTTAACTCATAAACTACAATACTCAATTTGCGACAGCATAATAATTCTTTGTTCTTTGTATTTTCTCCTGCTATCTTTCTTCTCCTGTCCCACCTCTCCCTCTTTTTTTTTTTGTCATCTTCATCTGTGAGTGTTTTGGTGTCTCACCCGTCATACTGTATGTCCTTGCTGTTTGCTCGTACATCTTACATGTCTGGCTAACAAAGAAGAGCAAGAGAGGACACACAAGGACAAGTTGTCACGGCAACACAATTATATGAGAAATGAGCGGGGATGTCAGAGGAAAAGAGTTAACAAAGAGAGGGTAAGACACGTGGGAAGAGATAGAATAGGAGACAGAGGAGGATTTACTGAAAAATATGAGGGCAGTTTAGATGTATGAGCAAAAGAACAAACTGGGGGAGACATTTTACATAATGTCTCATCATTAAGTATGATGATGGAAGAGAGGAGGAAAGTGAAAAGGTGGACAGAAAATGAAGGTGGATGCGTGGTAAAGCAAAACAAACACAAATTAGGAGATGGGGAGACAAGGAAATATATATAGTAAGGAGATAATAAAATAACCCATCATCAAGGTACAGGAGAGATAAGTTCACAGAAAACGTAATATTCTGTATTTCAAAAAGAGCCAAACCAACAATGAATGTTTATCCGAACAAGTATTGTGTGTGTATCACAGCCTGATAGATCTAAAATATCTATATCCAAAACTGTTAAAAACACATCAATGAGCCTCATGTTCCTTCATTACCATGAACGCACACACTGTAGTTTAGTTTTATTCAATCCTGACACAAATACATATGAGAGCACCAAATAATACTGAAAATAGTCCGCAACAAATGCACAATTTCTTCCTTTTTGAATTACATTACATACTATACATTTGTGACCAGTTTTTAATGATGTATGTTTTCATTAGGAACCAATGGACATGGGGCTGTGTCACAGACAGGGTAGGGAAGTGGATTTACATATTGTTGGTTTTGGTCTTTTCATGGGACTTATAAGCATGCCGTTATAGTACCTATTCTTTAAGGATTTAAGGTTCTCAAGGCTTTCTACAATACTCTTATGCCATATGTGTTGAAAGAGTGATCCCTCATTTGAATCCTTCTCCAGTCCATACTGGCTGTGAAACGATCCTAGTATGACCACACTGAACGAAATGGAAGACAAAGTCCACAGGCCTAATTCAGTGCAGAAATACATTCTTAAGTACGGCTGAAGTTAATATGAGGCTTCAGCAGTCTGAGTTTCCTCACTGAGCTGACAGGACCATGAGCACGTAGAGGCACGCCATCTACTCACAGCGTAAAAAAAAAAACAATCTTTGGTCACAACAGGAGCGCTGTTTTAGAATGTGATTTAGATTGTAGACTTGAGCCGTCATCAGCAATAACTTTGTGAGAATTTGGTCCTAAATTTCTGATACTATCTGAATGAACTGTCTTTGATCACCAATGCTTAAAATCAGCTGTCAGTGGAAATGCCTTAAAGTATTTACTTGGACCACCAAAGATCTCACAATGTTCCTCTCACGATTGTCAACTTTTGTCTGAGTCAGCCAAAATTGGACCTTATAGGAACCTTCGGGAAAACTAAATAACAGAGGACAGGGGAAATGATAGAAAAGGAAACCTGAAACACAAAATAAGGAGGGAGAAAAGAAGGTTGAAATGGGGGAAAGTAATCAAAAAAGAGAGGACAGACAAAGAAGAGGACAGGAAAGGTGAGCAGGAACGATACAAGGCAAGATGAAAGAAATAAATGAGGAAAGGAGGAGAGTGGAGGTGGACAGAGCAGAAGAAAAGCAGAGAGATTTGTGGGAAAGGAGAATAGGAGGCGCGGAGGTGCAGAGCAGACGAAAGAGAAGCGATAGGGAGATGCCGTTAATTCAGAGTTCAGAGAGATTTTTTAGTTTGACACACTCGGCAGGAGGCCTTTGACTGCTGCTGCCTTTGAACTACAGTACACACAGACACACACACACACACACACACACACACACACACACACACACACACA
>CALSCE010003134.1:1604463-1622846 GCA_943593645.1 Bovichtus variegatus
ACACACACACACACACACACACACACACACACACACTCTCTGTTTTGCCCAGATTCCATCAAGTCCAAGTGCAGCTTCGGGTGGACTACACCGCAAACCATAAATTGAACATAGATGTAATAATTGAAAACACAGAGCTATAAAGATATAATTACGTGAGTTAAAACATATAAAAAAATGTATTTGCCTGACAAAAAAAAACATCATTTTAATAATAAAGAGATTTAGGTTTTGTAAGATAAATGTACAATGTATATGACCTTTTAAGACCTAGAATTTAAAGATAAAACATTTTTTTTGTGACCAAATTGTTATTGGATTAACTTTTAACCCCCTTTTGCATTCATCATGGAGGAAACATCACACCAAAATCAGGCAACTGAAATATTGTGTTGCACAACACATCCACTCACCAAGGCAATCCCAGATATATTATAATTGGCATACATTCATAGTCACACAGCGACATGGATTGAAATACAAATATAGTTGCGTGAAAAATACAGAAAAAGGCTGTAAACTCAGGAGAATCATATGACATATATCAGACCTTAATGACAACGTCGCTGTGCCCTTAGCACGCCCTTATACTGTTTTATTTTTTGTTCAAATTGAGAAAGAAGTTTGAGCAACTTTTGTATGTAACAGTGTCCATTGATGCTCTTGTTTGTCTTGTTTGACCATGAGCTGTTAAAATTAATTGATTAAGGGGTGGGAGGGCTGAGCCATGCAGTATCTCGTAAAGTCAGCACACATTGTTCATGAACAAAACATTTTCAAAGCTCAGTAAATTGTATTTTTCGATAATATTGCGGTAGAATTTGTTGTTTTTTTGGTCCAGTGAAGAGCTTGTTTAAACAGTTAAAAAAAAAAGTGGTCGTATTGTCCTGTCAAAGAAAATATAGGGTAGAGAGAATCTGGTGGTTTAAGTAAAGGGTCTCTTGATCCGAATGTTGTTGGTTTTCGACTGATCGTTTAGAAAACTCCTTAAAGGATGTTGCTATTACTTTTGCGTCTTGTGCTGCTTCTTAGTTCAAGATTCGGTCCACCCTACTTTTCCATTATAGTCAGAGTATTGATATGTTTCCAAAGGAAATAACTATTTCTTTGAGCTTGCACCTTCAGATTAATGAAGAAAAATTTCTTCGGATTTCCTGAGTTCATTAAAACTTTAATACTAAGATTTTTAAAAACAAATATATCCATATTGCGTTACACTAAATATGAATGATGTTTGCCAAAAAGGCTCTAAAGTCAGCCTCTAGGTTCTTTCTCTAGGTCCTTTTTTGTAATATTTAAAATATTGTAATTTTCGCCTGTTTAAAATGGAGTTTACAAGCAATGAGCATTAGATTGTGATCAGATAACCCTGTAATAAAATTGAAGGATTTCATTATCCTTTCTGGTTTATTGCAGAACAGAAAGGTCAATTTGTGATTTTATTGTCCTGGTAATTCTTCAATTTTTTTCTTAATTTTTTTCTCCATTCAGTTTAAGTTAAAATCCCCTACATTTATCACCTCTTTCCTTAAGTCTTGCAGTTCCTTTAACAAAGACTTAAGGTCATCATAAAAACCTCCATGACTAGATGGCAGTCGATAAATAGCTGATAAAGAGAGCTGGGTCCACACAACAGAGGCTTAATGAGAAAAGGAGATATAAGCCATACCTTCCTCTCTCATCATGGGCAATGTGAGCTCACTGGCAAATAAAATGGACAAGCTAACGGTGTTAGCCAGGAGTCAAAAGGAATATCTGGATTGTCGTATAATGTTCTTTACTGCACGAGGATATACCCGACTACAATGTCTCCATTGATGGCTTTCACACTGTTCGGGCCAACAGGGATTGCACCAAGAGCATTAAGCGTAAAGGCGGGGGGCTTCCTGTTCTTGTAAACAACAGATGGTGCAATCCTAGTCACATTACGATCAAGGAACGTATCCTCCAGAGAGGAGAGGACATTGGACTTGCTGTATGCTAACGTTAAGGATGCATACAGCTCTACTCCCCTCCCCCCTAGGTAGGTCAGATCACAAGCTTGTCATCCCCTGCTATGTGCCTCTGGTGAAAAGTCAGCCTGCGAGGAAGGATAGTGAGGAGATGGTCGGAGGTCTATGAGACACTTCAAGGCTGTTTTGAGGTGACAGAGGAGGTGACAGACCATGGAGAGGGTATTGAAGGGCTTACGGATTGCTTAGGGAGAAGGTGAGAACTATGCAGGGGGACCTGAAAGGGAAGATGGAGCGGCATGAAGACCATCACTGGTTTTAGGCCGACTGGCAACAGAGGAGTTGAAGGCAGCGTGGACAGGGCCAACAAACTTAATCTATTCTTCAATAGATTTGACACAATAGTCCCTGCTTATCCCCTCCCCCTGACTCATCTTTTGTCTGTCTCCAACCATTTTCTACTTCACTCTCTCCCCCTCCCTACAGCCCCCCACCCCCCTGTGAGGGTCCTACTTACACACCCACCTACTCTGGTTCCCAGGCTATCTGCCCCTCTTCAACCTGATGACTCCACCCCTCCCCTCCCCTCCCCTGCCTGTAACCTCTACTGTGTTCTTCACACATGACCATGTGAGAAAAAAGTTGATGAGACTCCACTCAAGCAAGACTGTAGGCCCTGATGGTGTCAGCCCCAGGGGCTCAATGCCTGTGCCCCCCAGCTGTGGAGAGTGCTTCATCATGTCTTCAACGTGAGCCTGATTCTTTAAGGGGTCCCTGTGCTGGGGAAGACATCCTGCCTTGTTCCTGTGCCAAAGACAGTGCATCTCAGTGGCTACAAGGACTACACACTGGTAGCATTGACCTCCCACATCTGGCGGCTGTGGCTGCAGCTCAGGAGGTGAAGTGGTCATCCAGCAGTTGGAGGGTCAGTGGTTCTATCCCCACCTCTGCAGTCAACATGTCGGAGTGTCCTTGGGCAAGATACTGAACCCAAATTGCTCCCGATGGCCAACGATGTGTGAGTGTGTGTGAATGTTTATCACTGCTGATGAGCAGGTGGCACCTTGTACAGTAGCCTCTGACTCTGTATGAATGTGTATGAATGGGTGAATGATGACATGTTGTAAAGTGCTTTCAGAGATTGCAAAAGCGCTATATAAATGCAGTCCATTTACATCATGAAGGCCTGGAGACCCTTGTCCCAGCCCATTCCCGATCTGTGTTTGTGCGCTTGCAACATTGTGTGTCGGACAGGTTGACCAGCAACACTGGGGGTACCACAGAGAATGGTCCTGTCTCCCTTTCTCTCCTACTACAATTCAGAATCCTGTCATCTTCAGAAATGTTTTGATGACTCTACGATATTTGAATGCATCAGCAAGGGTAAGGAAGCTGAGTACAGGGCTGTGGTGGGAAACTTTGTCACATGGTGCAAACCATGTGCAACTCAACGTAGCAATGACAAATGAGCTGATTGTGGATCAGAGGTGACCCCTGTTTCCATCCGAGTGGTCAGTGTGGACATTGTGGAGGATTACAAGTACTTGGGAGTTTATATTGACAATACACTGCACTGAAGTAAAAACACTGAAGCCCTCTACAAGAAGGGCTAAACCCGCCTCTATTTTCTAGTGGAGCTGGACTCTCTGATGGCGAAGTCAAAGAGAAGGATGCTGTACAAGGTTGAGTCATCTTGGACAATATCTCCCACCCACTCCATGACGTGCTGGTCAAACACAGGAGTACATTCAGTCCAAGACTCATTCCACTGATATGCACCACATGAAGTCATTCCTGCCTGTGGCCATCAAACTCTTTAACTCCTCGAGTGTCAGGCTCTCTCTTAATTCACACGTCAGCAGCCATGAGCCCATAAATATTATATCTAAATTGTGCATTACGGACTATACTTACTACACCTGTGCAATTATTCAACAGTGCAATACTCTGTTCACTTGCCATCATTACTGTATTACACTGTACATTTCAAGCAATAATCTTGTTTTCAGCATTAATATCATTATTAATATTATTACACTGCTGTATATATTGTAAAATACACATTTTTACATATTTATGGTTGTTATATATTGTAGTACAATGTGTACATTTTTACTTTTCCATTATTATTATTTTGTTGTATTTTATTGTGTTTTAATCTGATGACTCTACAATATTTGAATGCATCAGCAAGGGTAAGGAGGCTGAGTACAGGGCTGTGGTGGAAATCCCCTGTGGTACCCCCAGTGTGTTTGTGTTTTTATTGTGTTTTAATCAGAGCAATTGTGACAAAATCTAATTTCCCCCCAGGATAAATTATTCTGAATCTGAATTCTGAACTATCAGATATTCTAGATTTTACTTACACTGAAATTAGAGGTTGATTTGATGATAACAAAACTGTTCTTTTATGTACAAGAGTAGACCACCTCCATTTTTTCACATCTATCTTTCCTCAAAATATTATACACGTGGCGGGACCAAAGGACGTGCAGGGTCAAAGTTAATGCAATTTGGACATACAACACGTTCAATGCTAATAAACTTTGAAGAAACAAGTAAAAGGGCTCTGCAGACTAAGTCAGCAGAAAGTCTTTCACCTTCCGTCGCAGACTGAAAACCCACCTGTTTCGACAGCACCTTGGCCAATAATAAAAACAAAAAATTTATTAATGCACTTAAATTGGTTGGCTAATTTGACGCTAATAGTAAAAACGTTATTCTATTATTTCTGTATGTTGCACTTACATTGGTTTGGCTTATTTGAAGCTATTGTACTCCACTTAAAATGATTACACCTATTTACATATATAGCCCATTTTACAACCTCTTCTTTGAAATCTCTTCTTTACTTCCCTAGAGAAACCGAGCATGAGCGGATCGCCTCGTGTCTCTGACTGCGAGTAGTCGTGACTTGGGTGTGTTTATTCACTTACACCAGGATGTATTTCACCGGTTGTTGATAGAAGTAACTTGGGTGTGTGACGTAACTATGTCATGGCAGGTGTATTACTCAGGTACCAAGGAAGCCCTGTTTATAGTGTGAAGTTGTTTGTGTGAGAGGTTCTTGAGAAAGCTGCAAGCAGCAATACCACAGGACAAGCATTCAGCCCGTTCTGAACAGGCATGTTTTGCACGGGTACTGCACTAATGTTGGTAAAGAGAAATGTGTGGACTTTTAAAAAGGCAAACTCAGGACAGACAAATGCTTGGAACCATTTTTAAATACTATAACTATAAAGCCTGAAACTTGATTGAAATATAGTTAATAACTAACCAATTTATGTTGGAATTATGTTGAAAAAGGGGCATAGTAGGAAGAATTATGTGAATTTGATCATCTGTTGTATTAACGTGTTTCTTGTTGACTCTCAAATCTCTGTTTTGTCATTTAAAGCGTAACATGTCTGAAGTTCATTCATTTGTCTCACAGTTGTAGTTCTAGCCTGGGCCCAGGGGTCCACATAGACTTGGGCACCTGTCCAAACACCACAAAAAAAACTATGACAATATATATATATTTTTTCTTAAAGAGGAGAGGAAGGCGACCCATCACTATTAAGTGTGTGCCATTAATTGACACTTATTTTGTTTAAAAAAAAGACAACCTACATTAAACATAGTATTATCAACATGAAAAAGCAAAAAGCTCTGGCTGCTATATTCTTCATTTAATAGCAGATACTTTAAAGCTTTTAGTCAAGTTGTAGTTCTCCAATGAGGTACAGTGCTCTCCATAATGAATTAGACCTAATTAAGAATAAAGAAAGAAAATAACCTGATGACTAAACCCAACCCCCCATGTGTGCCCGGGGGTCTGTAGCTTGATGATCTGGGCCGGGCTGCAGCAGCAAAATATGTGGATGAAGTTCTGTTGATAATTCTATTTAATGTTCTCCCCTTTGAGAACTCAGGTGATTTACCTCCACTGGGACACGTGAACAATGAGTGCTGTGCACTTGCCAAGTGTATCAAATCAAATCAAATCAAGTTTATTTATATAGCCCCATCTTACAAATTACACATTTGTCTCAGTGGGCTTTACAGACTGTACAGTGAACTAACTACAGGGACAGTCCTCTGGAGCAACTCAGGGTTAAGTGTCTTGCTCAGGGGCTCAATGGTGGCAGCCTGGTGTTGAACTCACAAATTTCTGGTGTTCTTTTTGAAAGCCTGACCACTAGACCACAGGAGGAATATGATCTTGTTTCCTAGTTCTTCTCAACACACTTGCCGCAGCATTTTGGATCAACTGAAGAGTCTTAAGGGATTTTTTGGGACAACCTTATAATAAGGAGATGCAGTAATCCAGCCTTGAAGTAACAAATGCATGGACTAGTTTTTCTGCATCATTTCGAGACAGGATGTGTCTTATTTTTGCAATGTTACACAGATGAAAGAAGGCAGTCCTTGACATTTGTTTTATATGGGAGTTAAAGGACATATCCTGATCAAAGATAACGCTGAGATTCCTTACGGTGGTGCTGGAGGCCAAGTTAATGCCAGTTAATGTTGTTTTTTGTTTTTACGCACAGTGTGTTTAGAGACTCCAACTAATCCCATAAAGATGAAAAGGAGTCTAAATATACCTGTCATTCTATCTTTGTTTGTCTTTGTATTTATCTTGATTGGCTTCAATTGGCAGTCTGTCCAGGGTGTTGGATGTCCAGTGCATGCTGGGATTTGCTCCACCCACCTTCCACAGCACTGACGATGACTAATGTTTGAGACTCAACTGAGAAATTGAAATCATGTCTGCCTTTTTTCAGGAAAAATGGCAATCTCCACCAGCTATGCATCACATCCAAATCAGGTTTTTAACCCATAAATCACACTCAAAAGCTCTTTTTCTCTTCATGTGAATTTGGAAAAGCTTGTAATAATTAAAATCTACAGTATATCAGTTGTCACTGCATTTCTGCTCTTTCCCCTTCTTTTCTTTTACTTTTACCTCAGCCACAACATATTGGGTCCAATTTAGCAGAAATACCACCAACCCAGTCTTCAAAAGAGAGAAGAAATGTCCTTGTGCTCCAGTTCTCCCATCATGATGTTTCTTTGTTGGCCCCATCCCCTGGCATGCGCTAACAGACGTTTTGAGACCCACTTTTCCAGTTTAATTCGACCAACCTCTGAATCACCATGTTTAATTTCCACATTACCTTACTTAACTGCCAACAGAACTGCCTGCCAAGTTCACCTTTAGGCTGAACTAATCAATGTTTTTATATAAAAAATGGAAATGAGAGGTGTGGATACCCTCAGCTCTCATCTCAGTCATTCTGTCCTCATCAACCTCGTTTCCAGCGGTTTTCAGCAGCAGAGCTTTATACAGTAAGCAGCTAACAAAGTTATTATCTAGCTGGTGAACAGAGTGGAACATTTAGCTGCTGAAGAGTTACATCTTTCCCCCCAGGAGAGCCACAAGAGGAGTGAGCGTTGGACCTACATTCACTTTGTTGTCAGAAACAAGAGAGAATGGCGCAGACCTCCGCCAATACCAACGGTGCATCCACGTGCTCCTCGGATGAGATGTAAGTCGTGATGTAGAAACAACATGGACGCTACAAAGAAGATGTGTTACAGTTTATTGCTCAAAGGGTTTAAACAACAGGTTGATAGCTGTTTCGAAGTTAATGCAAAAAAAACTGAAAACATAACCTCCATGGCTGAGGTAATGAATGCTAAAGTTGCTCTGTGTGTATTGGATGTGTAAATGGGCAACTACTTGCTAACATGTTGGCCGAAAAAACTTCATAAGGTGATTATATGTGAATGTCTTCAGCTTGTTCCACTGCATTATACTAACAAAGCTGGCCTGGTTCCCGACATCTGAATTACCATTCATGTTCATTGACAGCTGTTTCCCCTGGTAGGAGAAACAAACAATGAATGAGAGTTTACTTGACGGGATTAAGAATGTAAATGTCATCTTCCTCGCTCTAGCTAACCACAAAATAATGCTAAATGCAAATTATACAAGGGTTAACTGAAAGCTTTTATGAACACGGCAATGATGCAATGATACAGCAGATCTCAACCCTACTGAAGACCTATGGAAGTTTTTGGAGAGAATGTTTTTTATGAAGAATGGTGTTTGTCCCTCCAGTAGACTCCCACATACCTAAATACATAAGAAAACACTTCCTCACAGCATGTCAGTGTCCTTCAATCTGAGGCTCACTTGAAATCCGATGGCACCATGTCATCTGCAATTCAGAGTTAATGGAGTTCATGAGTTTCTGTTGCGTGAAGCAAACTTTGCCCATCTCTGGACTTTTTTTGCACAAGCTGTGACTCTCAGCTAATTCAACGAGCCTCCCCTCAATGTCGGCTGATGAATGTTGTCTGAGCTGTCCCTGTGCTCAGCTGTATGAGCAGCCGCTCTGCCTCTCCAGACACTTCTCTATAAATACCGACCCACTGGGCTAATTTAATAAAAGCCTTTTCTATGTTACCACAGAGACACACCAGGTAATTACACCCACAGCCTGGCCCACACGCACATGTTATTATGGGATACAGAATTGATCTGAGCATGCCCAGGGGTTGCCAAGGGAGACGGATGGCCACCGCCAAGTGGCTTGTCTCCCGTGCCCATGGAAACGGGAGGCAAAACGAGCACGTTAACGAAGCGTCAACTAACAACGCCCTCCACGCACATGCACACACACACGCACACACACACGCGCACACACACACACACACATAAAATATTGAAACACAGTTTGGCTAATTTAGTCTTTAATCAAATAGCCAGATTACCAGGAGACAAGACTCCTCTCTGTCTCTGACACCTGTTCAAACAGCAGCCGCTGCATTTCAATCTGTCCAATCCGAGTCAACACACTCAGTCACTGTTTGGCCTTTTCGGCACGACGAGAAACAATGAAGTAATAGAGCAATAGAGAATGAGAGGGGAGATAGCAGGCTGTAACCTTTTTAAAGCCTTCATTTAAAAACCCTGGTGAGTTTTTAAGTTGTTTCATTATTAAGACAAGGTGGAGAGAGTGAGAGAGGATATGTGTGTGTTATTTCATTATTAGTAGTGGAGGAGGGAGCAGAGCAGGAATTGTCCAAAGACTTTTAATTGGATTGCTAAAGCGCTTTCTTAATTGAGTTCTGTATTCTTGCTAATATAAAAGTGTACATCTTTATGTTGTGTTGCGCTAACAAACACACATGCATGCACACAGACTCATACCTAAATTGAACCCAGGGGGTCAGGGGTAGCAAGAGGAGATGAGATTTGATGAGTCGAACAGCGGACGCTTCAGCAAAAATTCAATTTAGACGCCCTTAGATTGACTGGTTAATTTCTAACAGCTTACCTATAATAGCTTTCCTTACTGTCGCCTTAATTAAGTTCTCACATTAATGCTTTAGCTGGGGATCAGTGCTCTTTAGAACCTGTTAACACACATTTCCCTGGTGGTCAGAGCACACAGGCACACATACACAGCTACAAGAGGTGAGGGGAAGTGGAGAAATTAAAAACACAAAATATTTGTCTCTCAGCCCCCACACAAACAACTTGACAAGGTAAAGGGGCCTTTAGGAGCTGCACCTGAAAATGGCCAAACTCATCTAATGTCATTCCTCTGAGATTAGGATCCTACTCTCCTATGTTTTCCACCTGCGACGAGCAAAGAAGTACGACCGCTCATAGTTTCAATCATAGATCAAATTCATTCCAAATTGTTTTTCATTTATGTTCTGCCTGTTTTTTTTTTGTTTTTTTTTCTGCTGGAAAGTGAGCAGAGAGTAAAGCGCTGACATGGAGAGTTCATTTGCACTCCTCCTACCTGTAGGCTATACAAGGAGCGTCTGCCACAGCATGCTCAAACATGAAATTCAATCTTGTATCACGGTTGGAAAGGTTTCCTCGCTGCATTGCGCAGATCTAAGTCTTGGAAGAAAACAGGGAGTATATTCAGCCAGCTCTGGCAGGTTAAAGTAAAGTCTGAATGTAAAATAGACTCAATTGAATTCCAATTGGTTTCACTGAAGGAGTTTGCAGATTCCATTTGGAACCTGTTGGCAAGGCATATTAACTTTGTATTACCACTTTACACTTAAGTGTATGAATTTATCAAGGGGATTTAATGAGTTTATCTCGCTTCTTTCCAAGCTTAGAGGCTGGATTCAGGTTAGACGACACATATCTGTACACACCAGGGCCCCTGTTTCTAGAAAGGTCTCATCATTCCATGTGAACTTCCCTCCGCTGGATGTTGCGATGCTCATCAGGTTTATGAATGGCATATGAATGTTGTCTTCTTGTTATGCCATAGCTGGTGACTGTTACACAGTGGAGGCTGAGAACATCATTCATGTATTTCAAGCCTCAATAAGAAGTCCAAACTGTCATTTTCCTGATGCAGCAAACATGTTAGATGGTTGTGTCCCCTCAACATGAAGAGCACAAAAGGTTCTAACTGGGTTTGCTATAGTTGCTAAATGCTTCAACGCACACATGGGTTGAAAAAGTTCCGGGGTTTATGAGATACGGTTTTGCGAGGCCCTCTTAGCTATGCTCTTTGTAGGAGTGACTAGAAACCTCCAGCAGCTATACAGGATGTATCTCCCTCTTTGGCCTGTTGGAAGTGTGAAATGTAAATGCCCCCCCTGGGGATCATTAAGTATGACGTGGTATTAGGGCCATTGTAGGTAAAAAATAAATAAACCACGGAGCTGCGAGTAACCCAGAATTTCCTTGATTAAACTCGTAAATTTACGAGAAAATAATCTTGAATAATCAAAGAGATTATAAAGTCATAAATTTGCGAGTAATGAAATCGTAAAAAATAAGGCGGTGGTAAAAAGCCTTGACAAGGTTGGATCCGCCTCATCACACATCTGCTGTGTAGTATGCCTGCAGTGGATCGGATCAAATTATACCTTGCAGTTGGATTTATCAAATAGAAAATGCGTTACGATTTTAACCAATGATCCCCAGCGACGTGAGGGTGTATGTGGGTGGCATCCGGACTTTGAAGAGACATTATTCAGAAGAAAACAACATAGTGATTTGGATGATGTGATAATGCACATACAGTATAGACATATATCTATGTTCCATACTGTTACACCTCTGCACATGTGCAACGCGTGGTAAGATGAGGGTGATCCAACCTTGCAAAGCGAAGCAGAATATAACCCCACACCCCGGCTCCGTAATTAGTATTATTATTATTATTTTTTTTTTTACCTACAATGGCTCTAATACTCCTAAATAATTCATATCTTATATTAAAATATCTAATTTTATACACTTGATGTCTAAATAAATTTGGAAACTCTTCTAAATGAATGACTGTGGATTTTTTAAATTTCTTTTTATTATAAAGTTAGACAATGTTGTTGTGATGAAGGGAAAGATGAGATGAATGAAATACATTTCCCTACATTATTAAATCATATCATAACAAGACAAGACTCTTTTCTGCATAAAGATCATCCGTCGTCCTTTTGTAGGGACAGGGTGTCACTGCCGAATGATGCCATTGTTAATCCACCTCAGGCCATGAGATGGACAGAGGAGACACAGTGACATGAGGTCCTCTCTCGCTCTCTTTCTCCTCTCTTCATCATCATCATCTTCATTCTTTATATTTAGGTTCATATATAGCTTTCTCCCCTCTTTTAGTTTGGTTTGGTAATTCTTATTTTTTCTTTATGTTGCTATTTTGACAAATACTGCACCTTACCTCATCTTGTTGAATATTACACCTTAATATTGCACCTTACCCCATCCCGCATCTTTAAATGTTTCTACATATATATATTGTATAAAACATTTTGCATTATTTGTACATTTTTGTAAATGTTGCATCTTATACTGTCTCCTACTGTGTATTGCAACTGTTGCACAACAATTTCCCTCAGGATGAATAAAGTTCTATCTTATCTTATCTTGTCTTAATAAAGCAGGACAAATATGAACGCCAGTATCTACATTAGTATTGAGGACCAAATCTGAAAGAGATTTTCTCTCTGCATTCGGTCAGAGACCCTGGTCTCCTACAAATAACTTCACCATACAATGCTCTTCGCATTGTCAATAACTTTCCAAGGGTGACTATTTTGTGTCGGGTTCATATGCAATATAAAATAATGAGTGTCCTTTTCCATTTTTTCAGGACCTAAGAAAAGCTTCATTATTAAGATAAAGGTGTTTTATGAAGAAGAAAAGGTATTTCATCTTTTGAAGCTTCTCTGAAGCAAAATGTCAAGTCAACCGCTGTGGCTGCAGGAATATACTTTATTCAGGATCTGCATTATGCATTGTGTATAATTTTCACCCAAAATATTTTTTTCTCTGCTCTTTATGTCTGTATGTTGGAGTGACAAAAAGTATGATTTAGAGAAAGTAACGTAAGAAGGCAATTACAAATAAGATGAGCTAAAGAACTCATAATTTTCATCATAAGTAATAGAAGCTTTTTATTTTATGTGGTGTGTGTGTGCGTGCGTGCGTGTGTGTGTGTGTGTGTGTGTGTGTGTGTGTGTGAGTGTCTGAGAAAGAGAGAAAAGGGGCGCTTCTATAGAAAGCTTAGTTAATATAGCATTGTATTATCTGTACTATTATTTTACCCCATGCAAAGTATCATTTGATCTAATGTTCATATGGGGAGAAATTAATCAGAGCCCCAGAATGCCATACAGTGAGGAGACGGAGATGATATTTTCAGCTTTTTTTTCAGCTAAATTTCCTTTTTAAAGCAGACATTCACCTAGAAATGAGTTCACATTCCACACAGCTGTGACCAGACACTGTAAATTATGCATATTTAGTTTTGATCAGTACTGTGTTCAATCGTGTGCGTGTACTGTTGCTTTAGGGCAGGGGTCACCAACACGGTGCCCGCGGGCACCAGGTCGCCCCCAAGGACCACATGAGTCGCCCGCAGGCCTGTTCTAAAAATAGCACAACTCACTAGTGAGCTGCATCTAAAATTTAATTTTATTCTGTTGCTATTCTTTTTTAATCACACTTGCATTCATATAGATTTAAAAATGACAATATCTTAAAAATATGTTCATTATACATGAAGTTTAGATAAGTTTAGGTGAACTCTGACCTACTCTAGTTCTAAGGTCAGTATTGTGCGCGTGACAAGTGGAGAGTAAGCTAGCGGGCGCAGCGAAGATGGGCGCTGAATGCAGTTTCTTACCCCAAAAACATGGCAGAAATAAGAAAGAAAACTTATCACTTTCACAACGAATGGGAGGAGGAGTTCTTTTTTACGACTGTGAAAGACACCTGCGTGTGTCTCATTTGCGGGGCGACTGTGGCGATGGCAAAGCGGCACAATGTGGAGAGACACTTCACTACGTGTCACAAACGCTACCATGCTAACTACCCACCGGGAAGCGCACTACGGGCAGAAAAGGCCCACGGCAGCTTTGGGTAAGCAACAGTCTTTTTTCACGAGGCCGGCGAAAAAGTCACAAAAAGCAACCGAAGCCTCGTTTAGAGCTACACATTTTCTGATCAAGAAGAAGAAGGCATTTTCAGACGGAGAAGTTGTCAAAGAAGCAATGATTATAATTGCTAACACTGTACTTAAAGACGAGAAAAATGGAACCGATCTAATCTCCACTCTCTCCGACGTCCAACTGGGGGCATTTACGATGGCTAGACGAGTGTCAGCTATGTCTGGTAACTTGGCCGATCAGCTGGACCGGGATCTGGCGAAGTGCAGCTGGTTTAGCATCCAGTGTTGACAGCAGCAGTACAGCGCAGCTGTTGGTTTTTATCCGGATGGTGTTTGAAGATTTCTCCACAAGAGAAGAACTCCTGACACTACTGCCCTTAAAGACAACTACGAGGGGAGTTGACATTTATAACACGGTGAAGGAGTTTTTCGTGCAGAAAAAGGTACCATTGGAAAAGCTGGTAGCGGTGACTACAGACGGGGCTCCTGCTATGATCGGCGACATACAGGTTTCATCGCTCACTGTAAAGGTGACCCAGACTTCCCAAAATTTCTGCATTACCACTGCATCATTCACCAGCAGGCGTTATGTGCAAAAGTGATCGGCTTTGGGCACGTGATGACTCCTGTTGTGAAAATCATAAACAACATCCGCTGCAAAGCAAAACAGCACAGGATTTTCAAGGTGCTATTGGAGGAGATGTCAGCTGAATATGGTGACCTGCTGCTACACACAGAAATCCGTTGGCTCAGCAGAGGACAAGTTTTACTTCGTTTTTTGTCACTTTTGGGTGAAATCAAAGAGTTCATGCAGTCCAAAGGTGAAGACGTCTCACTGCTAGAGGACACTGTGTGGACACTTGACCTTGCATTTTTGACGGACATTACTGGGAAACTAAACCACTTGAACTGCGAGCTGCAAGGCAAAGGTAAGACTGTTGTTGATATGATAAGTGCTTTAAATGCATTTAAAGCCAAGATGAACATTTTTTCTGTGGATTTACAGAGAAAAAAGGTGCTGCACTTTCCCTCTGTGCAGTCGGTGCTGAAAGACAATGCTTCTGCATCTGAGACATTTGACAAAGTTGCAGAAAAGTACTGTGAAGTCATAAACAGACTTGGGCAAGAGTTTGAGAATAGATTTTGTGACCTTGATCAGCTTGAGCCATGTGTGTCATTCATTTCCAATCCTTTCATGAATGTGGACACAACATGCTTTGCTGAGCAACTAAGTGCAACGTTCAACTTGGATGCTGGACAGGTGGAGATTGAAATCATAACATTGCAAAATGACCTCCACCTCAAAGCCTACCAGGCTGCACCAAACTTTTGGTGCCTTGTTGATACAGAGAAGTACAGTGGTGTATGCACAGCAGCTATGAAGGTTGCCAGCCTGTTTGGTTCAACCTATCTCTGTGAATCAGCGTTTTCTGACATGAACTTCATCAAGAACAAACACAGAACACACCTCACTGATGCACATCTGAAAGACTCGCTCACAGTTGCAGTGTCAAGTTACACACCAGATTACAATACACTGGTGAACAGCATGCAATGCCAGTCTTCCCACTAACAAAGAAACAGATACCAGATGTTGTCAGTGGCAACATGGCAGTGCCATGGCAAAGTTGAATTAAAATATTTAAGAATTGTGATCAATTTAAAAGTGTGTTCATGACATGTAACAGTTATAATTTTGTTAAAAATGATTGATTTGGTCATTAGTTCAAAATGTGACAAGATTTATTTAAAAATATGTAAGTTGATTTTTCTTTAACATTACATAATTGATAACTTTTTGAAACATGGTGCAACATAGTTCATGATTTGTTAAAAGGGTTTGTCAGTGGCTAGTGAAAATGGGACATTTTTCCTATGAAATGTAGTGATGTAAGTGATCATCTGAAAATGTAACAATTATTGAGATTAATAGAGATAAAGTGCTGAATATTGATATCTGTTTCCCACCTTGTTGTCATTGTTGATAATTATTGTGAGAAATCATTAACATGATCAGTGTCTTCACATAGATGAGTATCATTAATCATTATTAATAATGTATAACTAAAGGCAAACTGAGCAAACTATTTCAGAAGAGCGTATCAAACTGGTAGCCCTTCGTATGACTCAGTACCCATGAAGTAGCTCTCAGTTTCAAAAAGGTTGGTGACCCCTGCTTTAGGGAATATTATTCACACTTTAACACACTATTTTCAAGGAAACAAAAGAAGAACACTAATATTAATGAGAATAACAACAAACGTTTCACATACAATACACCGATAACAATTAACCTCTGCAATTATTTTACAAAATAAAACAGAGTTCATGACAGGTAGCGCGAGAAGCTTGTCCATCCTTTAGAACGTAGCGTATCCCAGCTGATGGACATTTTGTGCTCAGGAGTGGTCATGTCAGCGCCAGGATGAGCTGAAATGTCTAGTTGTAATTTCATGCTCATCTCACCTCACAAGTCCCATGACTAGCTGCTGTTAAAGTCTAGAGACCTCTCCAGACAGTGCGGAGGACACGGAACAGCAACATGTCACCTGAGACACCCGGCATCCTGTCTGTGTCCGTCCAACATTACATACACACCATCTGAATGACCGACATTTATTTGCAAAATATCACCGACATCCAAAAACGTTTCACAAATAGCCTCCGTCAGAAGAAAAGTCTAATTTCTAAGGTTGGCCTTCTGTTTTTTCAGACAGCTGTTTACTGACTGACGAGGTTGTGCTGAGATGTTGGACGCATGCAATGTGACACAGGAAGTCCAGTTTGAGTGGATCCATGAGGTTGACGTTGTTATTCATTTCACAATTTGTTTGTGTTTCCGCTGTGACAACCAGTAGAAATACACAGTTCACGTTACACAGTAATCTACGAGCAATGTGGACTTGCACTTATTTGGTTGGCCACAACAGCGCCTTGCCGAATGAACACTCACTTGGCAAATAGACACATTTAATATCAATATCAACGGATTGGCTTTGGTCTCGTCAGCTTCAGTTCCACACAGTTTCAGTGTCAAATCTAAACTCTACACCCTCTAAAGCCCTACCGGTGTGTGAACAACTGGTCTCGACTTTGCACCCCACAGTGTCACATCCCATAATGCCAGCAACCTTACAAACCTGACAATCCATGTGTGTGCGTGTTGAGACTGTGTGAAATGTATGGTAATTAGCGTTTTGGTGTGTCTTTGTGTGCATGCCCCATTGCCTCTGTGTGCTGGTGTGTGTGTGTGTGTGTGTGTGTGTGTGTGTGTGTGTGCGTGTGTGTGTGTGTGTGTGTGTGTTGTCAAGTAGAGTTTTACAGGCCAGACACTGACATAAAGCCTTTAGCGGCCTGTCATGGAGCTTTATAAGGTTAAACCCAACAAGGCCTAATCCACACCCAGAGAACATGAGGTAAGTGAGTAAGTGAGTGTGTGTGTGTGTGTGTGTGTGTGTGTGTGTGTGTGTGTGTGTGTGAGAGAGAATAAAAGAGAGGAAAGGAGAGAGAGAGAGAGAGAGAGACTGACAATAAAGCTTGATCTAGACTGTGGTTGGCTGACATCTTTGTTCGTCTTTACTTTCGGTCTAGAGGTCAGTTGTCCTTGTGTTCCATAGAGACTATGCTTTTTAAAAATAAAAAAAACCTGATGGAAGATTCTCCAAATTTTCACTTGAGCATTTGCGCATGCAGAAAAGGGAAGTGCTGTATGATGGAGCTGTGTGAATTTCACCTTCAATTACACAGATTCTTTCTTTCTCTCTCTTTCCCATCAAAACATGTAGAAATAATAGGAAAAAACACTAAACTGATATGAAATATACTGCCTGGGAGCTAAAAAAAAAGTGCAGAACGGGAAAAAAAACAACCTCACAATCTCAAATGTTCTCTGATTGCACCATTAGCTCAGTTAAAGGTGTAATTACAGAAACTCCTAATCTTTAATCATCTTTTAATTACCATATCATGATGTCATTATAGCAACTCCTGAAGGGAGGAAGTTAAACTTTTTACTTTGGTGTTTAAGAGTAATTATTTTGGCCCTGAATACTTGGCTGAGTGCAGACGTGTTCTCAGGTGTGATGATACACATCTGCTGCACCTTCATTCCATTAACCAGCTCTTTGATTTCACACCATCATTATCTGCTGCTAATATTTGGCTAATAATCTACTTCACTGTATCTTGGTAATGTGTAATGTCTATATTAAAAATAAATATATATACATATATTTATAAATGACAATATTTCAATTATATTGGATTGTACATTTGGGCAGCATCACCTGTATATACATATATATTTGTATGAAAATTCTGGAGGCCATTGATTTTGTACAGAACCCATATTGTTATCTCTGGTTGGAGTTTGGCTCTAAGGTTAATTTTGGAAGTAGTCATAAGCTGTTAAGTTGTTATTTTAAATGCCAACTGTTTAATCAGCGAGTGAGTTAATAGCCTTTTGCTGAGCTTACACTGACAGTTTGAGGACAGAGCTGCAATCTTACCGAGTAAAAGAAAAAAACTTTAGATGACACCCAGGGTTCAGGTTCAGCAGGGCAACATGGATTTCTACTCTATGAGCCGACGTCTGTGAGACAGAACCAGCTGTCAGAGCGAAGCTTCCAATATCTCCTAACCAGAAGACATCCACCCCCGAACATAATTCACATATTAAATCCTCCGATTACATTCTGAATGAGTCTATTTTTGGTGCATTTCAAAAATGGAAAGACATTTGCTGCTTCATGGTTAATCAAAAAACAATGTCCCATTATGAACAGGTACACATAATATACAGTAAGACAGACATGGGATTACAGATTGCTTTTACTTGGAAGTTTTATTATTTAAAAAATCCTTTTACCTAAAATGACTTTGTGAGTTTTTAATTTCTTCCTAAAATGATAATAATAATAATAATAATAATAATAATAATAATGAGAAGAAGAAGAAGAAGAAGAAGAAGAAGAAGAAGAAGAAGAAGAAG
>CALSCE010003134.1:1622856-1644877 GCA_943593645.1 Bovichtus variegatus
AGAAGAAGAAGAAGAAGAAGAAGAAGAAGAAGAAGAAGAAGAAGAAGAAGAAGAAGAAGAACAGTAATAATATTAATACATTTGAAGAAAACTAAAAGCACTTGGTTAAAGTCAGGGAATGATTGTCTTCATCGAGAAAAGAAACAGACAGGATGCTCACACTGTATCTTCATCCATCCACCATAACATCCCCCCAACTGGGAATCCACATCAGAAGCCAGTCAGCGGAGTGTAAGTGCTACCGAAGCGTTCAATCGACACCAACTCAGGCCTCAGTTACAGCGTCAGCTGTCCGTCAGCAGCACGAGGACACCAGGCTGACTCATATCAAATAAGGACTGGACAAAAATCCTTTTCAAGTAGGCTCAATTATAATTACACGGGAAGAAACTTGTTACGTGTTAATTGATGTTATGTTTGTTAAAATGGAAGAAAATTTGTTCTGACAAGTGACAGATTCCAAAAGTGCAGCCAGTGATAGACTTTCAGACTGTTCACTCCGGTATAACATCGTCACACTACTTAGTCCTACATACATACGTATGTTGAAAATGAGAACCATGTCTTACTTTTTAATGATGTTACAGCTGTTTTGAGTCACATGCAATTTAACTAGAAGGTACATTTATGAATTTCCACTGCATGTTACGGCTTGGCTCGACTCAACTTGCTTTTGGTACCAGGTACTTTTCTCGTTGTAGGTGGGATTCCTAGCTGATCGTCATGGCGACTATGAAAGTGCCCATGACATTACCTTCAACGTGACACAAACTCAGGAACACAGTTTGATCTCTCGCTGGATCCTTTCATTGGAGCGGAGTAGTTTTGAAGACTGCCATTTTTGCATCCTTTTAGTAACGGCTGAGCTTGCCTATACCAGGTACCAGGTACTCAGGAAAAAACAAAAAGAAGGCTTCCAAGTGAGCCGAGCCGAGCCGAGCCGTACTATGCAGTGGAACTGAGGCATTAGTTACTCTGTAGAGTTTTCATTGTAAATAAATTACTTTCATTGTGCATTCATTGTTTTCACTAAAACACTTGTTTAATTTATGTTTTTTTTTTCCTTCACATTTGATATGTTTTGTAGTGACTTTAAAATTATAAAACAAATGACCTAAAACCACTTTTCTGGTGCTTATGTTGTTTTAAGCAATAGAACTGAACCCGTTCTGATGTCATTATTTACACAGGCCAACGGAACAAAACTTAAATTACATTATGCTACCTTGTCATCACAAAATGTAAATGTTAATCGGCCTTTACAACACAGATATCAGCTGAGCATCTACCTGATCAAACAGGTTTAATATTAAAGATGTGAAGGCACTGACCTTAAGGTGGGGTCACATTTACTTCCTACATCTACATTTACTGTGTTTTGTTTGTTTAGGCTAAACAAAAAGGGTTTCCATCAAATGTAGGGAACTGTTGCTTACTTTCATTGCAGGGTTAAAGTGAGTACAATTGAAATCAAATGCAAATATATCTAGAATCCTATAATTACCTTGTTTTTTCTTGTTGAAATATGCAGTGATTTTGGCAGCAATTTGTTGCCAGGGAGATTATTTGACAGTACTATTGCTAAACGCACTTTTAATTAGAACATGTATATGCCAAATTTCACTCAAAACATCATAGGCTGGCTGGTGCGATTAAAGGCAATGCAAAAAACAAAGGTGTGTTCTTAACATGTATTGGGGGATCCTCAACGTTCTACTTTTTAGATTTATGCAGAACAGGCATTATTTTTTCAGAAATGGAAAACACATAGAAATTAAAAGTATGTACTGTAAATTGTGGTGATGACAATAAGAACCTCCAACAAGTTCAAAGCGGTTTCTGAAGCTGTTTTGAAGTTGTTCTTTTTTATTTCCATAAACTAATGAATCATGTAGGTTACATTCATTTAAATCAAGTAAAAGCATGAGCAACATCACCCAAACTGGCACTTTTATTTTTAACTATGACAGCATCAAATCTCCTCACTCCCTCCAGGCTCAGTACTGCTGCCACATTAGCATTACATTTGCATTAGATTAGTGTTGCGAAAAAAGTCGACACGTTGACTCTGCAGCTGTCCTGCCATCATCTAGAAACAATATTGATACAGTAAGACTGATGCTTTAAAAGTCACAGAGAGGAATGTTGACAGGGGCGTACTGAAAACTGAGAGACAGGAAATGCATGTAAAAGACAACTAAGGTCGAAGAGGCTCAAGAAGAACATAAAAGGGGAGTGAGGCATCTTTGTGTCCATCGCCATCCATACCATATGACAGTAAAAGAGAAACAGAGAGAGGGATGGGTAATGAAGACGGGATAACCAACAGAGCGAGTTAAGCCTCACTCTGTTGGTAACCCTTTACTGCACAACTCTCGCTAAGGACTAATACACTCCTGTGGCCAATTTCCACACACAACACATTAGCCAAGATGGCTGAAGTTGAGACACGATGCATCAAAATCAGTTGAAATGCCTACAGGGAAGTAGAAGTTTGTATCAGGCTGGAACATTTGGGAGGGGGATATCGTGTATGCTCTGTATCATGTTAATTCACACAATGTCAAATTCACTTTTATTTAGTCAGATTTAGAGTGGGATTTATCGTGCAGAATGTGGTAGTAATAGTTTTTCATCACAAAATGTCTCATATATCAAGTTAAAGTGGCAATAGACAACTTTTAACTCCCCCCCCGTGCGCCAAGCGTTTCCTACTGGTTATTGTAGTTGTCGGCGCTCTTGGTGAGACACTAAAATAAAAAAGTGTCAGAAAAACCTAATTGTAGCTCTGAGACCAAGAATGGTTAAATATCTAGAAAGACAGACCTTGCTGTCAAAAATTAATATTTGACCTAAATTGCTTAGCTTGTGTCAGACTGTCTAATTTTTTTTCTGTCTCAAAGATTGTTCAAAATGATTGACCAAATTATGAGTTCCTTTATATGGTGTGATATGATCTGTACTTTAGAGGTGAAAACGAAACGGCGGTACAGCTTTGCAGATTTATTTTTTTTTACACACATTCATAAGACTGTTATGAGCTTGAGTCCCCAAACACTCCCTGGTGCGCTCGCTTGTACCTCATCTTCGCTCTTGGCCCTCTTGTACTAAAAACTACACCCATAGCCCAGAAGATCTTACTACTTTAAAAAAATCTGGCAGCAACTTAAACATTATTTCAAGTTCTTATCTGCATCAACCTTGGCTCCAATATGTCATAATCATTTATCCCCCCCTTCATCTTTAAATGAGAGTGATACAGAAAAAGGGATTACGCATTTTCAAGATTTGTACAGTATGTGGATGGGGTGTTCTCTAGTATTTTATATTTATCATCGACACTTGAACTACCTCCATCCCACCTTTTCAGATATTTTCAAATGAGACATTTCACCTCCACCTGCCATTTCTCCCAGTTTTCCATCACTTCTCTCAAAACAACCATGGGTCTCTTTAAACCCACATCAAAGAGCATTAATTTCTAAATTTCATTTAAAGATAGTGGTACGATTAAAGCTGGGGGTTACTTGGTGGGATTTGTAACTTCTGGGGGTTAGTAATCTTATTGTGTTATGTTATTATTCTTTTTTAGCATTAAAGTGCTGGATAAACTTCTGTCTGTCACCAGAATTTGATTTCCCCATGCGGGTTCTGCTGATGCAGGGTGGCACCGGCCAAAACTGTCCAATCAACCAGCTACCTGTCAATGTGTATAACATCATGTTTACTCCTCTTGAATCGTTTGTAAAAAGTGTAACTCAAAGTACGGACTTTATGACACCTTTGCAACTGTTACAGTACGTTTTAAAGCTACATGTATCAGTATAATGGGTCACCACTCAGAAAAACTTTTCAAACTAAAATTTAAAAACATTTAAGCATTCAGTTTACAATAAGCAAACTACAGACTGTGTGTTCTCTTGCTGCACCATGTTAAAAGAAGAGTGCACTCTACTGGGCCATCAGGCCAGACACTGAGTCACACCCCAACATCACAACGCCAATTCAGAGGAGTGAGAACACAGCTGGAGCTCATAAGCCATCACACCTGATGTCAACCCCAGATCATCAGGAGAGGCAGCCTCAATCCCTCAATAGCCGCATGTCATCATTCTGTCGCTGGCTGTCACGGTGGTGTCCAGATAATGACGTGGGCTTCTAGATAATTGGTGGACTTTCTGGGGAACTCCTGGTCTGATTAGGAGTGACGGCATTCATCCTACTTTGGAAGGAGCAGATCTCATATCTAGTAATATTAGTGCATTTACTAGTGGACCTAATCCACGACAATCCAGAGTTGAGGCCAGGAGTCAGCGTTGCATTCTTACACACTTCTCTGTGCTTCCATCCGGACAGTCACCCACTCAAATCCCCAGAGTGACTGTGTCTGCCCCACGACCACTGAAATCAATAAAATCAATAGTAAACAGAAGAGGAGTTGTACATAAAAACTAATAAAAATTAACATCACCACTGCAAAAGTGCAACTAAATACAAAAATAATATGTGAACTCTTAAACATCAGGTCTTTGAAATCTAAAGCTGGATTAGTAAATGATTTAATATCAGATAATCAGATTGATTTATTTTGTCTCACTGAAACCTGGTTGAGACATGAAGAATATGTCAGTTAAATGAATCCACTCCGTCTCGTCATATTAATACTCACGTTCCTCGAGGCCGAGGTGGTGGAGTTGCAGCCATATTCTACTCAATCCTATTAATCAATCCTAAACCTAAACTAAACTATAGCATTTTTGAAAGTCTTGTTCTTACGCTTTCAAACCCAACATGGAAAACAATAAAGCCAATCTTATTTGTTATAGTGTACCGCCTTCCTGGTCCGTATTCTGAATTTCTATCTGAATTCTCAGAATTTTTATCAAGTTTACTCCTGAAAACAGATAAAGTAATTATTGTAGGTGACTTTAATATTCATGTGGACGTCGATAATAACAGCCTTAATATTGCATTTATCTCATTATTAGATTCTATTGGGTTCAGTCAGAATGTACATGAACCAACTCACTGTTTAAACTCTGGACCTCGTTCTGGCATATGGTGTTGAAATTGAACATTTATTAGTCTGTCCACATAATCCTCTTTTATCAGACCATTTTTTAATAACTTTTGAAGTCCTGCTACTGGACTGCAAGCCATTAAGCTATTCCGCTCGATGTCTATCTGATAGTGCTGTAGCTAAATTTACTGTAAGGAAGTGATTCCATCGGCACTTAATTCATCACCATGTCTCAATATCAATGTAACGGAGGACTCATATGCTAACTTTAGTCCCATCTGAATCATCTTGTTGATAGAGCTGCAGCCTCACTGCGACTGACACTCGACTCTGCCGCTCCTCTAAAAAAGAAGATAATAAAACAGAGAAAGCTCCGTGGCTTAACCCCCAAACCTGCAAACTAAAACTAAAGTCAAGAAAACTTGGAAGGAAATGGCGTTCTACCAAACTGTAAGAATCTCGTTTAGTCTGGCTAGATAATCTTAAATCGTAATGCCAGAGCAGCTTATTACTCATCATTTATAGAAGAAAATAACAACAACCTCAGGTTTCTTTTCAGCTCTGTAGCCAGGCTGACAGAGAGCCACAGCTCTACTGAGCCTTCAATTCCTATATCGCTCAGTAGTGACGACTTCATGAGCTTCTTTAACCATAAAATTATAATTATTAGAGACAAAATTAATCACCTCCTGCCCTCAATCAGTAATGACTAAGGTTCAACCACCGGAACCTTAAAAACAGCTCAAGACTGCTTTTCTCCGATCGACCTTAACCAACTAACTTCAACAATTTCGTCGTCTAAACCATCAACCTATCTCTTAGACCCAATTCCAACTAAGCTGTTTAAAGAAGTTTTACCTTTAATTAACACCTCGTTATTAAATATGATAAACCTGTCTCTATTATTGCCCTGGTCCTGCCTGACACCAGGAAGCCTTGACATCCCCCTGGATCCATCTTTTTTTTTTATATACCATCGTATCATGTTTTCTGTCGCATAGATTGTCCATGCTGTATTTTTAACTATGTTGTTTGTTCTGTACACACGTCACCTATTGCACGTCTGTCCGTCCTGGGAGAGGGATCCCTCCTCAGTTGCTCTCCCTGAGGTTTCTTCCATATTTCCCCCACTAATTGTGGGGTATCTTTTAGGGAGTTTTTCCTTGTGCGATGTGAGGGTCTAGGGACAGAGGGTGTCGTACCTTGTACAGGCTGTAAAGCCCACTGAGACAAATGTATAATTTGTGATATTGGGCTATATAAATAAACTTGATTTGATTTGATATTATCTGGCTATGTACCACAGTTCTTTAAAGTAGCTGTAATAAAACCTCTACTTAAAAAGCCCAGTCTTGATCCAGAGGTTTTAGCCAACTATATGCCAATATCTAACCTTCCATTTCTCTCTAAGATCTTTGAGAAAGCAGTCGCAAAACAGTTGTGTGATTTTTTTTTACACAACAATAGTTTATTTGAGGTTTTTCAATCTGGATGTATAGTTCATCATAGCACAGAGACGGCACTGGTGAAAGTTACCAATGACCTTCTATTGGCATCAGACAAAGGACTTGTCTCTGTTCTTGTCTTGTTAGACCTCATTGCTGCTTTTGACACTTGACTATGACTCTGATTCTACTACAGAGACTGGAACATCTCATTGGCATCTCCTGACCTACAAAGCGATTAATGGTCAGGCTCCAGTTTATCTTCAGGATCTCATAGTACCTTATAAACCCACTAGAGCACTGTGCTCCCAGAGTGCAGGCTTACTTGTGGTTCCTAGAGTCTCTAAAAGTACAATGGGAGCCAGAGCCTTCAGCTATCAAGCTCCTCTACTGTGGAACCAGCTCCCAGTGTGTGTTCCTGAGGCGGACACCCTCTCCACATTTCAGAGCAGGCTACAGACTTTCCTCTTTGATAAAGCTTATAGTTAGGGCTGGCTCAGGCTTGCCTTGGACCAGTCCCTAGTTATGCTGCTATAGACTTAGACTATATAGTCTATAGACTCACTCCTCTCTTCTCCTTCTTTCCCTATCTCTCTCTGTCTTTCCTCCTCTCCCTCTCTATCTGGATGCATTCATATCTCTTAATAAATACATGTTACTAATTCATCATCCGGGGCATCATCCCCGGAGTCTCCGTGTCTCTCATCTGGCAGGTTGCCACTATTAAAGGTTACGTCTGGATCATGAATCGTGGCTGCGCCTGTTGCTTTGGTCCTGCCTGACGCTCACGCTAATATATATATATTTCTTTGGAGACACCGGGAAGCTTTTTATTGACATCCTCCAGGGTCCATCTTTTTAATATACGATCACATCATCATATCTGTCACATAGATTGTCTATGCTGTATTTTTAACTATGTTGTTTATTCTGTACACATGTCACCTATTGCACGTCTGTCCGTCTGGGGAGAGGGATCCTCCTCAGTCTTTCCCTGAGTTTTCTTCCATGTTTCCTCCTTTAATTATGGGTTTCTTTTTGGGAGTTTTTCCTGTACAGTCTGTAAAGCCCACTGAGACAAATGTATAATTTGTGATATTGGGCTATATAAATAAACTTGATAAACTTGATTTAAATCCTGTTGACAGGATTTTAGGATAATTCAACCTCCGACCACATTGGAGGTTGAATTATCCTAAAAAGGTTGCTGTCCAGAGATACACGTGTTGACTCTACGGGAAGTGAAACTGCAGATGCAACGTTTCAAAGTTATGACTCACGGTAACTTCACTGAAAACTTTGGTACTTTGTTTGAGTTGATATTTTTCGGTAAGTACGATCCTGACATTTATTCAGCTGTTTCTCCAGAGGGGAACCAGATGAACGATCAAAAGAGACAATCTGTATCAATTTATTTATGTTCATTTTTGTGTACCTGCATGGATGATCAGCTCTGACCTCATCTCAATCCCCATGTATGCATAAATAATCTACCCACCTGAAGGGATTACTTTGAAGCATGACGATGAAGCAAAATGGTAAATGGACTGTATTTATATAGCGCTTTTCCAATCTTTGTGACCACTCAAAGCACTTTACGACACATGTCAGCATTCACCCATTCACACACATTCATACAGAGTCAGAGGCTACTATACAAGGTGCCAGGTAGTATCCTGCTGAAGGACACTTTGACATGCTGACTGCAGAGGCCGAGGATTGAACCACTGACCCTGCGACTGGTGAACGATCACTCCGCCTCCTGAGCTCCGCCCAAAACATTTATCAGTGTTGCCCCCCACATGTTGCCCCTACTTGAGTGGGCCGATTACCTAGTGAACCAGTGGCAGCAGAACGGGGACCAGATGGAGAGACTCGGGCCTAGCTGCCTCGGCTGCTGGCGAAAGTCAGCGCAACGTGCTGTTGCACTCCACTCACCCCTTGTCACCCTGGTTGATTACTTTCTAGATTAATTGTGAATTATAAATTAATTGTTTGGTATACCTAGAGCTAATAAACTACTATATATGACTCAGATAAAAAAGGAATCCCATACTCGTACGTGGGGATTCCCCCAGCTACATGCCAGCGTGTTTTGAAATGTTTCATTAATATAAGATTGCAGCCACCCTGTGTCTCCAAAAGTTTTCTCCATAGATAACTACTATACATCAATGGACTTGGGATTTTGTTAACTGTGAATGTTATCATGTCCTGTAGGACCGGAATTACGTTCTCGTCTTTATCGATCTCCTTTCTCTTACCAGCCAAAAAGTCAAAAGTGCTCCACAAAAGAGGCATGGTTTGCAGTAAGTTACTGTAAGTAAGAGAGAGGAGTAGATGGTACAAATCTCTTGAAACTATTCACTGAATCACTAAAATAGCTAGCTAAGCTTGCTAGTTTGGTGATCGTGTGGATGCCTAGTGCTAGCATGTTAACAAAAAACTAGCACATTGGTGGTTAGCTCACCAGCTGCAGAAGCTTTCCAACTAGCCAAGTAGTCAAGACATCAAAGGCACTGTGCATTTTGTGAGTAGGCTACACATGAATACATTTTGCTGTTTCTCTTCCTGGTGTGAGCAGGCATCTACACTTCAGCTGATAAACAAGATGCATCATCACCATCCCGATACCCTAACATCCTGATGTGAAACTTTATGTTTGAAATGAAAACAACACAACCATGCATGTGGGTTGTTTTTGAGTGTGTGTATGATGTCCTATTTGTTCTTACAGTATATCTGTAACAGGGTATCGTTCAATTGGCGTCTTAGCAACCTTAACCATTGTAACATGACAATCGGTTCAGATTTCTATCCAGCAGCTGTTGATATCTGTGTTGATGGATATACAGACGCACAGTGGATGCTTTCAGTTGATCTAAAGACATATCCCACAGACCTCTGTGCACCTCCTCACACTGTTTCCCGAATGGTATGAGGGTAATCATGTGTGAAATTAGTTTAAATTGAGTTTTGTTAGCGCTCACCTGATGTTTCAGCAATTCAGGTGCCGAAGAGAAGTGCAGGATGAGATGGAGAGACTGCAGATGATACAGATATATCCTCCCATCAGTTGTACTGGTGGAAAAGTGTTTCATTTTTAATCTAGACTACTTGCATGCAAAATAATGTACAAAGTTAATTCTCAAAATAGTGTACATGAATGAAAGTGAATGAAACTCAAGAGTTTGAGTTTTAAAGTCTAGGTTCCATGTATCAATCATTTTCTCTTGTTAAAATGTGTTCTGGTGTAAAGACAAAAAAATAAGAGAAAAAAAGTACAGAGACAACATAGAATATAGAGGATAGCTGAAGGTGAGCAAGCTATAAAAAAAAAAAAGCGTGGTTGCATTTTCAAAAGTTTAAAAAGAAACGCAAGAATGAAACACAAAAGAAAAGAAGAAAATTAAAAGGAGGGAAGTGAACTGAGGTGCTGCTGAGTTGACTGAATATACGTGATGTTGATATGATGAACAGCCACCTCTGTCCTCCACTGTAATCAGTCATTCTGCCCTGACAGGCCGGAATCAGCCATTTACTTCAAGAAGGGGATAAGAGAGCAGGGAATAGATATAGATGGAGGGATTGGAGAAAGGAAGACAGCAATAAAAGGAAGCATGGAGAGAAAGACAAGTGTTGGAGAGAAAGAAGTAGCAAACAATGCTGATACTGAGAGGGGGCTATGTGTTATGGGGGTTGTTAGAGGGGTGGGGGAGTGAAGGTGATGAATACGCTGTCTGGACTCGTCCAGTCTGTGCTTCCTGTTGCCCAGGCAGTGATGAGGTGAAGATTAAGCTCTGATGAACATGATTAACATGGTGAAGTACAGAGGTCACTTACTCTCACACAATGTTTTAGTAGCTTAATTTTAAATAACAGAAGTTCTCACATTATGTGGGAATTCTCTCTTTCATTAGCAGCAGCATGATGATGATGATGATGATGATGATGATGATGATGGTGATGATGGTGATGATGGTGATGGTGTTGATGGTGTTGATGATGATGATGGTGATGATGGTGATGATGGTGATGGTGATGATGATGATGATGATGATGATGATGATGATGATGGTGATGATGATGGTGATGATGATGATGATGGTGATGATGGCGATGATGATGGTGATGATGATGATGGTGATGATGGTGCTGATGATGGTGATGGTGATGATGGTGATGAAGATGATGGTGATCCTGATGCTGATGATGATAATGTGATGACGATGATGATGCTGATGGTGATGATGATGGTGATGATGGTGATGCTGATGATGATAATGATGATGATGATGATGCTGATGATGATGCTCAATATGAAGTGAAATCTTAAAGGCCTCAAACAGGCTTTGATTTGCACAGAGCTCTTAAAGGATAGGGTCTGAAGACTATGAACAATGCAGTTTAGAATCCAAAACAAATTCATGAAATAAAAAATAATTGTTCAGAATATTATGGTCAACAGTCATTTTCGGTATTTTGACAGCTGATGATTTTAAATTTTGGAAAGGAGTAATGTGACAACAAGGAACAAGTGAGATGAACAGCTGCAGGCGACAGGCTGCATTCTTTACTTCTTTACTACCAACGGTGTCCTACTGTTGTGTGGAGAAAAACTCACGCTGTGTGCAGCATGAAGTCAGATCGCAGCTGCAATCACTTCTGACTGATTAATCTTTATTAAAACAATATTAGTTTGTCTAGCTGCACTGTGAACAGATACACCAGCTGCTGAAAGTACTTAGAAATACAACACTCAGTATTAGTGCGCACTTGTTCGTGCTTGGTCCGAATGTGAAGTGCCCCAAGAGGGAAAACAACAACACTCTTCATGTCAAATCTTCTCTAGTTTTTTACTATGCATCTGTTCTTCTGCTTCCTCCTGCTGCCGTGACACAAACATTTTCCATGGAAAGGAAACATACATACTGTGGTCATGGTTCGAGTCAAACCAAAGCACTGTCGTGATGGTAAAGGAGAGTGTGGCAGGTCACGTGAAGGGAATCACAGTGGTAAACCCTCAAAGTAGAGGGGCTGAGCCTGACCAGAGCACACACTCTGTCACACACCAGCGTCTATTTTCATATCTTTCCCATCTTTCACACTTTAGTTGAACAGTTATTGACCATGTATTCTCTATTTTCAAATCAAAGTCACTGAATGACAATGTAAATAAAATACAACATTATCCTCGTCATGTTCAAGTCCTCCTGTGGAGCGCCTGGGATATCTGTCTGTGGCATGCATCAAATCCTTTACAAGCTCAATGAAGACAAGTCGGGACGGTTTCGCTGAAATATATTATCAAGTCAAACTACTTTACTTTCTGTGTAAAAGGAAAAAAAACTAAAAAATCCTAAGAGATGTCAAGCTGAACCCAGCTTCATTGACAACTTTGCTGTCGTCACTTTAGCATACATCCCAGTGGTGAGCAGTCTGGGATTTCTGTGTGCTGTCACTGGAAAACTGCAAAAATCCCCAAATCTTTGATGTTTTCCAACAGCTTTCAAAAAGTTGCAAGTGCAAGAATATTAGAGCTGACTTCCAAAACTGTCAGGTGAAATTCATTCTTCATCTCAAAAACAGGCCTTCCAGCTCTTCTTTTCTCCACATCCAACCTACGTGAACGTCTAATATTACCACCAGCAGAGACTTAACATTCACAAATGACATCTGAACTAAACCAGCAGCTGTTAGTTAGCAGTTAACTGCCTTCTGAACACGTCCGTATGTGTAGCTCGACTATAAATGCAGGACAAAACATCCTTAGACTTTTACTGTCATGGTGTGATTTATCATTTTATCAAGTGTCTGTCCAGATGAGATGGATGTGGTATTGGATGAATTGAAGGCAACAGACACATGTTTGCTTACCGACAAATACACATCAAAAGTCCAGCGGTGGCATTGTCTTGGACATTACAGGTGTCTGGTGATGAATTACATGACCCAGAGGAGCGAGAGGAGGATGATGCTGACTGATATTAATCGGATCACTAACGTTTCCTGTACAAGGATCTATTTTATCTTCTGTGGTTTGTTTTCCTGCAGTCCTCTTCATTTAAAGCAGCACTACTAATAATGTTTGAATCAATGAATTCAATTAATTTAAATAGCTGTAGTAATCATCAACTTGAAGAGGCTATGTGTAATCTGAAAGGGGTCACTCGTGGTCACCAACCCACAGATGTGAAACAGAAGTAAAAAGAGAGACTGGACTGGACTTTCAGCTGGATTCAAACAGCGGTCAAAGACAAGCACGTAATGCAAATTTAACCTGTGTTGGGACATCTGTTTATATACACCACGTACTGCTCATGTTGGGTACTTATGTTCTCTAAAGATCATTTCCCATGGTGCTTTATTCACAGTGTCCGTGAACATCATACAAGTCAAATGGATAAAAGAGAGAAATCTACTCCACCCTTGTTACTGATGTCATCCTTTATAACCCTGCCAAACCCTCACCTCTCTGTGCCACTTCTTCACATTTCCTTTGCCTATTTGTCCTTATTTTCCACCTTTTCTGTCATCCCTCCTTCCACTCCTCCTCCAACATTGGAGGTTAGGGAGCATACCACATGGGCTCAAAAGCGCTGAGCAGCGAGTCCCCGGTTCGATAACCGGCTGGCTGGACCGCTTACTGCATGTCATTCCATGACTAACTTTTTGCACATTTCCTGTCAAATAAAGGCACAAAGTACCTCAAAAGTCATCCTAAAACAGTCAAACATTTACGCGGCACTTTGATAAAGTGCGCTCGTGTTCAGTTTGTCAGACATGTGGAAAGATGTCATGTATTATGGAGTTCCTTCTTAAGATGCTCTTAGCTCTCTGCGAGCGGGCAAGAGGAACCTGGTAATCTGTGATCATTTCTCAGAGTGTCTCTGATTAAGATGCTTTTCCAAAGCAAATGTAATAAGATGCACGAGAGGGTCTTTAGAGGCATCCTCGCCTTAAGATGCTTTATGGAAACAGGGTCCTGCTTTGATGATAGCTGGCAGAAATGATACTCACAGCACTGACGATGAATGCTGAAGTATTGAGGTTATAAGTATTCTCACTACTTTGGTGAGAATGACCATCATCCCTGTCACACATTAAAGGTAGATTCTCTCAAAATGCTGCTCCGTTGTCTCGTACCCAACACTTTCAGTGTGACAGCACTCTTTGCACTTACAGTATCCTGTCTTTTTTTCACTGCAGATATTGTAGGAGTTCAGGTTTTTTTTCATATTCATATGCTGCATTTTTTATAGGTCTTTGTAAAACTATGGATTTAGGAAAAGTAGTTATTTCTTGTTAATCCCATTAAGAAGAGGGCAGTCAATTCTACAATTAGATTCCATTTTACTTCATGGACTATATCTGGCACGAACATAGTACTGATCAATGCCCAAATAAAACACAACGATTGCAACCAGTCAGGATGGTTTTGACTACACTTCTTTTTCAAAATATAAATAGAACTTTGAACTCTCACAGTCGGGGGGTAGTAATTGGAAGTTAGTCATGACATTTTCATAATTTGGAATTGAGTTGGTCTAAAGAACTGAATGCTACTTTAAATTTGGTAATATCATTATTTCTGGAATATGTATGTGATAACATACAGGTACAGTAGTTAACCTAAAATGGAGGGCTTGACACAGTGACACAAAGGCAACAATACAAAGAACCTCTCTTATTGTTGGTTCGAGGCTCAGCCCTCAGGACACTTGTGCAACTGACAACAGACTTTTAAGGAATTTCTTTAGAGGCCAGAAACACACTTAACATCAAACCTTATTCATTTTAGATTTTTCCTGCATTTTATCTTTATGTGTAACCCCGTTTTGGAAATCTAAAGGAAATCTTGGGTTACTCTACGAGAAAATATTTCTTGATGTAAGTGGGCAGCGAGTGTCAGCTCGACATGAAGGTAATCTCCAGGAAGTGAATCGGATGTGTTCTTTGAAGGCAGATATATGGAGGGCAGCAGTCTCTTTGATCATACCTCCCTAAATGTGAAATAGTGATCACTGCTTAAACTGCTCCTGCCAAAAGCAGATTTACCTGTAGCTCCACCTGCTTCGTCTACAAAGACCCCAGTACATGTTTGATCACCTTCTGATGAAAAACTAATCCTTAACTAATGTTTTCACACCACATCAGACCTCTACATTAGATTAGGATTCCCACCATGATCAAATATGCCTTTGATTAATAAAAAAAAAAAAAAAGTGAAATCAACTGAAAATCAGCTGTTAATAGACAGACGTGAGTGGCTCCTGGCAGTGAGTGAGCAGTGTGTGTGTGTGTATGTGTGTGTGTGCTGTCACACTGAGAAGCAGCAGGTGAATATGACACACTGAGAAGTAGATATTCACTTTGAGATAACATCATAAGTACCTTTTTTCTCTTTCTTATGCCTCTTTCTCCATTGCTCGTCCCTCTCTTTCTTCTCTCTGGGTAAATATATATGTTTATATCAATCCTTCTTTTTCTGTTTATACTTCACTGACTACACAACTCCACTGCTTATCTACACGGAGCAGGCTGCTGTTAGTAGCTGGGTGTGTGTGTATGCGTGTGTGTGTGAGTGTGTATTATAGATGAATCCGTCTTGTGAAAAAAATAAACTTGTCCAAAGCCCGCTGTCCAAAATCCACTGCTCCTGCCATTATATCTGCTAACACACGCACACACACATACACACACATGCACGCACGCACACGCACGCACGCACACACACACACACACACATTAAACGGTGCAGAGTGTTTATTGTGGTGCTTACACCTCACAGAGGGGAACCTTTTTTTTTTTTTTTAGGGGGGGGTAAGATGTGGCACACAGTGAGAGTTGAGTGGCTTGTCTTTAAAAGCACTGACACTAGACAGATTTTTATCAGATAGAATTTTCTGCCAGGAGCCACAATTTAAAGGGGAAGTCCGGGACTGAGCTTCTGATGTAGGTGTCAACACGACATTCTTCACATTATTTTATTCTTCCGTGGTTTATGTGTTTGAAGCAAAAGTATTATTTAATTCTCTTGATGGCCCTGGTTTGTGTTTGAATGGATCAGGCTTTGTCAATACATTTCCAAATGAATAAAAAGCCACATATCTATTTCAATAACACATAATAGCATTTACATTATTTTTCTTTCTTTTACATTTCTTTCAAGTTCAGTACCTTTAGTTATCAACACAAATGCTTGAATAAAGGGTGTGCAAAATATTTGAATTGAACATTAGATTGATTCCTAATTGTACATATCTACTTTATTATATATTTTTTACTTATACACATTTATACTTGGATAACATGTATATTTGTATATCAAACCATTTGGGAAATGTGCTTTCCATCTCTTGCATTTCAATAGATGAGTTGACTGTCTGTAACAAATGTTGAAAAACTGCAGATTTGATTTGATTGATTAGATATGACACACTGAGTTGGAAGCATGTGATAGTGTGAGGTACATATGATGATCAATAAATAAAACGGAGTGTTTTCATGCTTTCAACAAATCATCACCGATATCAAAACTTTTGAGTAAACGTTCGCGAGAACAAAAAATAAATAAAAAGACAATAAACAGCAGTTTTAGGAAATAATTTGACTTTTATTTTGTAATGAAACTATATATGTTTGACCCATCATTAAATATTTATTCAGTAGGATTAAACGGGCTTGTAAATGAGTGACAAAAAAGCCATCAAGTATTGATAGACACCATTGATATTTCCATGGGATTTGTTTACAATAACACAAAATAGACAATATTGCCTGCCTCATCCTGTAACCATGGCAGCAGTTTTCCCAAACCAGGTGTTCAAACTACATAAATGTAACCATATCTTATATTTAATTCTATAGTTACCATGCACAAATTTGAATGTTCTGGTGAATGTTAAAAAAAATCAAAAGACAAGCGAGGAAGCAACACAAACTCCAATCCACATAATCTCTCCCAAAAATGAAGGCGGACTGGCTTACTGACTAGATTTAAAAGACTTTGTGAATATATTGAGGTGTTTGCATTTGTGTTTTAATTTGGATTGGATTGGGTTATAGACACTGTTTATATCCTATACAAAACAAAAACATTGAATATTGTTCCAAGTGGATGCTCTATTTGGAGTCGGCCTACCCTGAACATTGGAGACGCCTTGTATCAGGCAGCCTTTGAGCAAGCTGATGGGCCTCACGTCCCCGTCCAGGCCTCTACCCAACATTATTGAAATGGCCTGAAGCTATAAAGATAGCTGGCAGCTACCAGCTCCATGGAGCGTGACCTCTGACCTCCCTCACCTCTCTGAGTGAAGATACTGTATTATTAATGATCTGTCACAACCCTGTAGACATGCATGCTCTCCTTTCTGTCTGAGATGCTTTGGGTCACCAGTCTGTCACAGGGCTAACACAAAGCCACCTGAGCTGCATGCTGTTGGACTGAGAATCCTCTGGCTGTGATGTGTAAGTGCTCACCACAGAGCCACTGTACCAAATCTTATATGCTATTTTGGCAACAAAAAAATAAAAAATTTTTTGGAGGAATATCCACTTCCTTGTTTGTCAGAGAAAACTTTTCAGCCAGCGGAGGGTGCTTGGCAAGTCACAGAGGTTGTGATAAGCTATTTAAGTAGCCATTTATATTTCATTTCAATCAGAGCAAATCCACTCTAATTAAAACAATTCATTGTAAATCACTCAACCTTTACTGGCGACTTCCCATTCCCAATAATCAGGTGAAGTCATTAATGAGCGACCGCCAGCGTTTAATTTCTCTCCCCACTAAGTCCACTCTCGTGCATTTTTATTTCCTTCAGTAAGAACGGAGCAATAAAACGATAAGAGAAGTTGCCGGAGAGAAAACCTTTAACACTTGGAGTAATTACTTCTCTTTGTGTATTTCTTTTTAAATTAATTTTAATTACAGGCGTCAGCGTTGCCTGTAAATGTCCACTTCCTGCTAATCTAAAGTAATGTGACTGCTAATGAAGAGGGAATTGAATGCGTGGAGCCAAGTGGCCTTTTGGCTTTGAGACACTCCCCCACTGGTTCACTTACCCAGTGGTCAAGGATACATGGGCAGGTGGACACACACACATTCACACACATGCACTTACACGACACACAAAGTCTATATTGAGCTTCAGTAACATCCACTTAGTCTCTCACATACAAGCACCCACCCAGTATAATCAGTGATAATAGCTTCATATAGTCACACAGTGACTGAGTGTAAATAATTAACACAGTAGTCAATCCTTCCAAACAGGAACATTTGGCTTGGTACAACGGCATTTGTTTTTATTCCAAAAGCATACATGTACATTCAAAGGCTGGATGTAAATTATGTCCAGTTGTAATAAAAACATCATGACCACTCACCACATGCTCAGAAGCGATGCTTTTAATTCCTTGATCAATTTGTATAATTCTAGTCTCATGCTAAGATTTTATTTAACCCCTCAACATCCACTTCCCCCTTTTATTTCCCCTCAGGTAGGTTGGACAACATTGTCTCAATCCTCAGTATTTGATAGTGTTGTGTATCTGTTTGTTCCAACTCTTCATTTGAGTGAAATACTCAAAACCAAGATGTTGTATGACCCATTCATCACATTGAAATATTCTAGATGACATTACCCTAAAATTGAAGTACAGTCTTTGATATATTTGGAAACTGTGTGATCTGGACTACAATGTAAAATAAAGTTCACTGGGATAGAACAATGTTTTGCTGCACAGCACGACTTTGTAACCGCTAAACCACCAGTGGTGTTTCAACATGTTCTACTTGTACATAAATCACATTCATTCCTCGTCTTCTGATACAATATATCCTTTTAATAGAGAGCTTTCATGTGGAATAAGCAAATTATGCAGCAAACTATTGGCAAGCAACAGCCAATTTGTTTTTCACTGACAGACAACAAAGGCTTTGTGATGAAAAGTGACATTAGAAAATTAAGTAGCCATTAAAAAAATGTAAAATAAAAAATATAAACATACACTGACTTTTCTACCTTACACTACAAAGCGCTTTGTGGTGCTAAGCAATTTGTATCTTATCATCCATTCACACAAACACACACACACACATACACACACACACACACTCACACATACGCACACACACACACAAATACACACGCTGGCCATCGGGGGCAATTTAGGGTACAGTGTCAGAGCCAAACATCAAATATATATATATATGTATATATATATATACATATATACATATATATATTGTGATTGGAGACGTATTTCGAGAACCAACCAACAGCTTGGTCTGACAGGCTTATATCTTATAATTTGTTGCATAAAATGCCATTGTCAGCAGTATTACATGCCTTGGACAAATCAATAGAAATAGCAGTACAATAGTTCTTAGCATCCAAGGCTATCATTCATTACTTTCATGAGAGCAGTCACTGAACTATGCTGCTTCCCAGAAGCAGACTGGTAAGGAGATACAATGATGATCAAGGACATGTATTCCTTGATTTGCCTTTCAAGGACCTTACCTAAAATAACGAGTTTGGAAATGGGTCTGTTATTATTCAGCACTGTGGATCACATAACATTGGCAGTTTTCCAGACAACAAATATGACATTGTTTTGTATAGAGTGATCAAAAACATGTGCCACAGGTTCAGCTGTTAATCTGTTTAATATTTAAGTTGAATCAAGTCATACCATGCAGTCGTAATGCGCCATTAGAGTCCATATAGGATTGACCCATTGCAAAACATTTTCACACATGTTCCTAAGAAACAGTTTGACACCATAATACCTAATCTAGAAGACCTACATCCTTATGTGAATTCTGTATTGAGAAGCTTTAAAGTGTACAATGTGGATTGATTTCTGGCTCCAAGCTGATCGCCTCACTGTGTTCCAACTCTAATGTGATGGAGGCCTTCCTGATCACACCAACTCAATATGTTTTAATGTTTGTTTTCACATTATGATGTCTGAGCAGATTGTTGTACAATCGGTAAAATTGGCAATGTAACCTGTCTCACCCTGCCTTATGGATTTGCTGATCTTCTTTAAGCTACTTCAGGTTAATGGTTAATGGTTAAATGTTGTGTCAGAGGCTTTTACACAATGACAAAACTAGCAACCTGAGAAAACGTGGACTTACATGGAGTAGTACGGCACATAATGACAGCTTTCTGTAGCTTAAGTCAAATAAAAGGTTCAAAGTTACTCGCCAAACACAGTGGAAACCTTATATCAAGCTTGTGAATAGCAATGTTACTGTGTATCAAGGAGCGATGACGATCCATATGTTAAATGTGAGCTAGGAGGTCAAATTCAAGATCCAATCAGTCACTTGTTGTGTAAAACACAAGACATCTGGAGGAATTCTTCAATTCATTAAGACCAAGGTTTTTCTCACACAAAATCTTCATGAAATTCTCTGACTCTAAATGTTTTTGTTTTTTTGTTTCAGGGTGAGCTGTGATTGGCTAGTTACATCACTGCAATGCAACACAGAAGGAAGAAAAAATAGGTCATCACTCTACATTCTGGTCCAAAGCAACACAAGTACAGTACAAGTTTTGGAGCTTTGCAAGACAAAGCAGCATGCCAAGAGTCAGTGTCGGTGTACCTTTTGACTTGTGGTCTCTGAGCATTTCAGCTGCAAATGTCTGCATGTTTTGGGTCGCTGAACCCGGAGTTTTGTTTAGCGGTTACTAAAGAAGCATGTGCACAAGCGCTGTAAGGCCTTAGTAGAAATTGTAACTCTCCAGGAATTAGTTAGCAACCTGCCAGAAAAATGGAAACACCAGTTTTCTACAGAATACATTTGCGCAGTGGTGGAATGTAACTGAGTACGGATTACATTACATTACAGGTCATTTAGCAGACGCTCTTACGCAGAGCAACTTATCTCTGGAGCAACTCGGGGTTAAGGGCTCAATGGTGGCAGGCTGGTATTGAACTCACACACTTCCAGTGTTTGAAAGCCTGAACACTAGATCACCAGACCACCAGATCACTAGATCACTAGACCACCACCAGTGAATTGTGCTAAAGTAACAATTAAAGGTACTTGTACTTTTCTTGGGTTTTTCCATTATATGCAACTTTATACTTCTACTCCACTACATCTCAGAGGTAAATAATGAATGTTTTACTCCACTACATGTATGTGACATCTTAAATGACTTTTAGATTACAGTTTTCATCCCCTTGCTGTCCAGTGAAAACCATTGATTTTTGAATGTTTGTGATAAACTGAACGATAAAGTGTTCTCACAGGACAGAGAGAAAGCTACAAACATATGATGATCTTATAGAATATGATGCATTGCTGTAGATTAAACTACAAACAGGATATAAAGGAGGTAAAAACATCTACAACATACACGTTAATGCAGTGGGAATATTAATCCAGAAAAATCATATATAATAGAAAAACACTGACAGGGAACATTTTACTGTTTTACTGCACAATCAATACTTTTATTTTAAGTACTTTTAGCTGATTACATACATGTACTTCAAATGTAGGACTTTAACTTGCAGTGGGGTATTTTTTTTGTGCGGTATTAATACTTTACTGAAATAAAGCTTTTGAATACTTCTTCCACCACAACCGTCTTACACGTCTATATTATGCTGTAGCAAGTCAAAACGTATCCAATACGTCACATCAAATAAACTACGAATAAAGTTAGAATGATACAAAATAATAATAATAATAATAATAATAATAATAATAATAATAATAACAGGATAGAGTTGGAGAAAATTGCTGATTGGACAATTGAGAAAACGTAAATCATAAACTAGAATGTATATCAGAACAGTGGTTTTGTGGCATTTATCCAAATACAGATTACTTAAAAATTAATTGTCATGGGATAAAAAATAATTTCAAAAGGCCTTTGACAGCAGCGTGTGAAGATTGTTTTCAGTGCTGGAGCGCGATTTGACAAACTACAAATTTATTTTTGAAAATAGAGAAAAGATAAAAAATATGAGGGCTTGAGTCTGACAGCTGTCCCATCCAATGTGTGATTCAAATGAATGATTTTACATCCATGTTCACTGCAGGACCTCAACATGCTGCAGACAGCCGCTGCACCCTTTCCACCATGCTCAGATTAATACCTGACACACACACACACACACACACACACACACACACACGCAGCACGCTCATACCTCCTTGGTGGTTCATCGTGTTGCAGTCCTCCAATCCGCCATTTTGTAAGATCTCAGAAGAGGTGCAAAAAAATATCCTAAAATGTCCGCCTTGCAAAATGAACTCAACAAAACAAAAACCAAAACATACTCCATCAGTGAAACGAAAAAAACAAAAGTACAAGTTGAAAATCCAACGCCTGGCTTATGTTGAAGAAAGTTTCCCCTAATATTTTTTCATCTACAGTTTACCTCAATTACTTTGTGTCTTGAGGATTTGTGGGATGATTTTATCAGTTTTCCTTGGCGACTTGATGAGCTCTGTGAAAACTCATCCCGCAGGTTGCAGAGCTGTGGGCCCATAATAATGTCATCTGTCCCTCCCGCTCTCTCT